>JARVGW010000564.1:3621396-3637130 GCA_031762495.1 Anablepsoides rubrolineatus | reverse complement strand
TGTCCTCTTTTGAACTCTGGTATGTCACCCATAATGTTGTGTGCATTGCAATATTTTCAGCAAAACTGTGCTCTTACGCTGCTAATTGAACCTTCACACTCTGCTCTTACTGGTGCAATTAATGAAGATTGGCCACCAGGCTGGTCCAATTCAGCCATGAAAGCTCCCACACTAAAATGACAGGTGTTTCAGTTTAATCGTCTAACTCCTGTAGGTCCTCGTTACAAAATGAAATATGTTTGAACTCATCATGAAAGAAGATGTTTATGCTAGTACTTGAGACCAGTCTTGATCTCAAGACCACTTTTTGATGGTCTTGGTCTTGTCTCGGACATTGAGGACTTGGAATTTTATTTGAAGACCAGTCAAGACCAAAACTGTGGAAATATCACTAAATAGCCAGATTATTGTCCAATTTGTTAACATTGTTGCTTTCATTGCATTGAAAATGTAGCTACTGATTCAAATCCAAACCTGACTCATTGCTTTTTATGTATTATTGTTACCAGCTGTGTAGCCCCACACAAAGATTTTGTCAATATTAGCTCTATATTTTAAGTTAGCTACATATGTACAGAATACTCCATCTTTCGACACTAGGGTTTTTTGTCTGCTCTTGGTCTTGACCCGGTCTCACCCTCCCTTGGACTTGGTCTCGACTTGGTCAAGGCCCTAAAAGTCTTGGTCTTGTCTCAGTCTCGAGACACTGTGGTCTTGGTCTTGACTTGGTCTTGGGTTAGGTGGTCTTGACTACAACACTAGTTTATGCACTCTAAAAAAATGTTGAATTTACTTACTTAGTCTGGTTCCACTAAGCCTAGTTGAGTAAACTGAGCAATGAATACAAATATATTGCTCAATTTACTCAACCTTGCTTAGTGGAACCATGTTGGTTCAGTAAATTCAACAGTTTATCTTTTAGCATGTGAAAAAATACTTTTATTTTTACTTTCCCAATTTTTGTGAACAGTTTTATGACTTTTACTTGAGTAGTTTTCTCATCAGTGAAATTTATTTTTACCCAAGTCATTTTCTGTTCATGTAATTTTACTTTAACTTAGTTATTTTTTTCAAGTACTTTATAGACCTCTGGCAGTTTTGTAGGGCCGTGTATTTGCAAGAATTTGGCTATACGATACATATCATGACACAGGGGTCGCGATACAATACATCATGATATATTACGATACTGTAAGCAAGGGGATATATTGCCATATATTGCTGTACTTTGCTTTTCTGGCTAATAAGAGAAGGTTGGCAACCCTACAGGCAGCGGGTGTTGGTCTAATCCGCTCAGATTGAGTGCATGGTGCTGTTTACTCACAATGCTAATGTCTGAGCTATCATTTATCTCTCTGGCTCCTCAGGAGTGGAGGAGCCAAATGTCTGGCTGGCTGCTGCCAACTGGTGGTCGGAGGCTAAACTACAACAAAGAAATGAACCATTGTTTAATTTTAAACCTTAATTAAAAATCGATACAGGGCTTTAGAGAATCAATACAGTATCGAGAAATGAAATATCTCAATATTTCAGCCTATCAATATTTTCCTTCACCCCTACTTTTTGTGATTTTTGCACTTTTTTACAGCCTCTATAACAACATTAATTTAGGTAGGTCATGGAGTTTTGAAGAAAAGGGTAGACGAGTTAACATAGATATAATGTAAAGAGATTTAACAGTTTAAGTCACCACCCATGCCAGATATCTCACTAAGCTGCAATTGTTCTGAACTAGTTTGCAACTTAAAATTGCAAGCAAATAGAGTAATTTTCAGTCCCAGTTGTTAGCATCTGTATATTTTGATTACCTTTTGATCATTCCTTGTGTTTCAGATCAGGTTCAGTTCCCTTTCACATTAATCTTCCCAAGAACAACTAAGCAGCAGCAGGGATAATGTACAACAGGCACTATAGTTAACAACAATGATTTAGCTTTTTGTTGTTTTAGCCCCTGTATCCAAGCTGTTAGACATAATTTCTTTTTAGAGCTTTGCTTCCTGAAAATAAAACTGACAATCAGACTGAGGAGAGTCGTCCATCTTGGCACATTGTTTGCCTAGGCCGTTCCAGACCTGCACAACCTGGACCTGTGCGATAAAACCTCGGTTCCTTCCTGGACCGAGCCGTCGCAGAAGGATTTCCATGCAGTAGCTGCAGCGAGAAGTGATTACAGACATGAGATGGACCATCTGATAGGCAGGCCTTAAATTCCCACTCATTTGCTTTTAGAGTGAGTGATGTTCATTGCATATCCTCCCCATCTGCACAGCTGAGAGATGAGACATAATGAAAGGCACAAAGACAAAGTGTTGAGAGGTTATGCTTGGCTGTTTCATCACTCCAACTTTGAAGGGTATTTCTACCATCCGCTACCTCCAGCTGGTGCCTTCGTCCCTCTGGCACTACCTCAGCTGCTGGAAGCGGTCTGGGGCCGGGGGGGTTATGGCCCCTGTCATTGGCATCACATTCCAGGCAGCAAATTAGCCAAGCGCACATAAACACACTCATACGAGCACTTGTACGCACGCATAGCTGCAAACCAAGACAAACGGATTTTTTTTTCTTGCTGAATCTTCTCTAACAGAGATTCCCACGTGAGTTTTTGTGTCTTTATTATCATAGATATGTTTGTTCTTGTAAGTTAACATTGAAACATGCTGGAAATTTATAAGAAACAAACAACTTGTGTTCCAAAATTATAAAATTATTTGTAAAATCTTGCAACTTGATGTATTACAGCTTGTTCTGATGATTGAATTGAGACTCCTTTGACTTTAGTGTTCTTCTTGGCAAAAAATTACAAATATTTACTTTGCATAACTGCAATTTTTTGTTTGATTAAAAGCTTTAAAAAAGCTAGAAAATTATCTGACTTATAATACCCTAAACTGGCAGCAGTGGACAGTTTTAATTGGGATGGTTGTCAATAATGGCAGCCTCTGCTGCTTATATTTCTTTGCCAGTCAGATTAGAGGAAGTTCAGGTCAGACATAATTTAAAGATTTATTTAATCATCTGCTTGAATTTTTTTAAATGTCTTCTCTTTTGCACTTGATGGACATCCAAATTATTAATTGCACGAAAACTTATGATGTGGTTATTTAAAGGTTTTTGTTTATGGCCGTAGTCCTACAGTGTTTATCAGACTTGGTTTTGCTTTAGGAGGTCTCCAGATCCCCCAGGGTCTTTAGAAAAGATCTTCTGATTGTGCCTAAAATTAGAACTAAAGCATTTGTTGAGGCATATTTTCTTATCAAGGTCCTGAGGAACATGAAGTTTTTTGTTTTAAACCAAACTCAAGACTTAACTGTTAAATCTGACTTTTAACTCATTTATTTATTTATTTATTTATTAAAAAAGTTTAGCAAGACTTGTATTAATTTATCTTTTAGTTTATCTGCTTTGGTTTGACTTTAAGCTGATGTGTTTCAATGAAATTTCTCAGCTTTTATTAATTTAATAAAATTTTTTAAAGAAAAATCATCTTTTGTATTTTATTTTAATTCACCTTTAATATTTTAATACTTATCTCTGATAAAAAATATGCTTTCAAAGTTCATTTACTCCCTGCAGTTTAATCTTTCACAACTAATTGCCAATTTAAACTTTGTTGTGATTTTATTTGTTTGTGTTTATTTGTTGTTTTTATGTCCTTATCATGTGCAGGTGATTTAAAAACAAAGTTTGATTAAATTATGAGATCACATTAATATGCTATTGAAGCTTGGACAGCTAGGGTTGTTGTTGTTTTTTTATAAATCTTTAATGAATGTCATTATTTACAATCTTATGAAGCTTTACAATCTCAGACTGTCAGTGATTAGTTGTAACTTAAATGCAGGATTAAAGTATTGTGTCAAATGTGAGGAAGAAGTAAACAGAATATTTAAGAACAAATATAATCTGAGCAGAATTTAGCTGGTTTTTTGGTCAAATTGTGTACATTATTAATAAAAAAAAATTAAATATTGAAAGCAATAAAAGAAAAACAAAACAAAAGATGATTGATCTTATTTTCTCAGTTCAGTGAAGTGATGGAGACTCAGGAAAAACTAACAAAGTTCTTCCCTTCTCCAAAACAGACATCATGTAAAATAACACAAGACAAACTGATCACAGTTCAGATTTAATCTCTGCTGCATTTCTCGTCTCTTTTATTTCCAGTTAAGAAGTAAATGTAAAGCCATGAGTGCAGATTCAAAGTGTCTGTGTGATCATGCAGACGTGTTGTCATGCCCGCTGATGTGAAGACAATGAAACTGAGGAGTTTGACACTGATTGAAGAAGTGTGATCAGAGCTGACTGATCGGCGCATCAAACCACATCTCCCACTCTGTCAGCTCCTTTCAGACGTCGCTGTGTTATCTTTCAGAAAGTGCCCACTTTCCAGGCAGTGTGTCAAAAAAAAAAAAGAAAGACTCCCAGCGTGCGCTTCTTTTTGCAATCATTTGCTGGTAGTTTTAATCTTTCCTCAACTGGTTGTAGCAGGAGTTTAAATTGGGGACATTTAAAAAAAACTACATCTTTTCTTTTTTTTCCCCCCTCTTAAATTTTCATGTTGAACATTTAATGCAGTGGCACCTTTCATAATGAAACAGGTCAAAGTGAAGTGCAGAGCCAACGTTTTCTTGGATAGAGCAATTACAGCAGCGTGTAATCTACAGTATTTTTATTTTTAAATTAAAGCTTTAGCCGAGCGCCTGGATGTTCCCCCGACAGAAGGACGAGGTTTATGAATCAATTCATTGTACTTTTAATTACAAAGTCACACATTCCCATGAGTCACCTCAGCATGATGACGCCTAATGTTCTAACTCTTTCCCAAATGTTAGAGGAGCTTTTTATTCTAATGTCACATGCTTGGAGACATTTTAGACAAACTAATTTAAAGAAAACAGATTAAAGTAAACATATCTTCATACAAAGTAGCATCCCTCTATTGTCCAACATAAACCCTATTTATCTTTCTGTATTTTCTGACATCATTACTCTTCTGTCAAACAGAAGGACACTAATGCTGTTATATAACTTTGTGTCCAACTTTTCCTTTTTCTTTCACTGTAAACATATGCACATGACATTAACTCGTGACATTCAGTGGAATGAGTAATCCATTTATTTAAATAATGTGAAAATAATGTGATTTATTCCAGGGGTGGAGCTGCAGGTTATCTAACAAACCCTGTGGCAAAAAGACTGAAGGTCTCAGTCCAGCTTCAGTAGCCGCTGCTGCAAACAGCTGATTGTTCTGCTGCTCAACAAGATTGGCTGATAACAGATGTTCACTATCTTGTCCAGTTAGTGGCATCCAAAATGTTTGTAAAATCTGCTTCATTGAAGACATAGAGTAACAGTGAAAACAAAATGTTTGATGTTTTTTGGTTAGAGTTTTAAACTAAAGTAAATTAGAGGCACTAAAGTTTGATTTTTGCTGTTTCCTTCAGGTGAAAATAGTGGGTTTGATTGCATAACTGTTGTTGTTAAACTTAAACCAGTGGTTTACTAATATTTCACCTTCCAAACTGAACAGATTTGTGACCCCGCCTTTTCTTTGTTGACAAACATGATCATTAGGACAGTTAAACAGAAGCATATTAAACTAGTTTATTAAACTTGATCTGTTATGATCTACAGCTGGGTCTCCATAACTGACCAGAACTATCTATAGAAAGAGTTACTTGTGCTCCTTTGACACATTTACTATTCTTAAAAAAGATAGTTCAGATTTACTGGAGTGGGATTTTGTGGAACAGTTCTGAATAATCAGTATCTAATCTGTAGCAGATAATCAGAGAGAGGCTGGAGTTGTTTTTGATATTTTAAAGTCACTCTTAATGAGGCCCTGTGTGAAGTAGCAGTTAGCTTGAAATGAAATAAATCAAATTTTACTCCTGGTTCTCTGAAATGAGATTATTCTGACTTCTGTCTGCTGCAGGTAAGATACTGAATGATCACGCTGCATACATGTCAACCTCTTCGGACGTTTACCTGTATAAAAAGCCTCAAAAATCCGTAATTTTTTGCAAAATATCCGTACAACTGGCACCCGTGAGGGGGGGGTCTGTCGGCTGCGGACATGAGAGTGCCAGGAGGAAAGTAGAGCGGAAAAAACTTCAAAACTTATTTCTAGCAACAGAACAGGTTGGAAGATGGTCATTTGATGTTATTTATTGCTTTTTAAATCATTCTACAGGCTCTGACATGTTGGATAAATTTGAAAATGAGGTTTTGAAAAAATCTGTAAGACTTGAAAGAATCCGTGAGATTGCTCTATATGTCTGTATACCTGCAAAATCACGTAAAATCCTTATAATTTACGGTCAATCCGTACAAGTTGACATGTATGTGCATGGAATTGCATTTACAACTACAATAATAATTTAATCATAATTTCTGAACAATTTAGGATTTTAAATTAAAAGGACCATATCATGCAAAATCCACTTTTTTACCTGTTAAAACATTTTGTTGTGAACGAGTCTCTAGGAGGCAGAAAGTTGAATTTAGTTTCTCTCAGTGCTGCATAGACATCTTCATACATTGGTTGGGTCAAAAAAATTATATTTACTCTATTTTCTATGACATTTTCTGAACTATTACTATGGCATTCTGCGTGTTACATGTGTGTGTTTGTGTGTGTGTGTGTGTGTGTGTGTGTGTGGGTGTGTGTGTGTGTGTGTGTGTGTGTGTGTGTGTGTGTGTGTGTGTGTGTGTGTGTGTGTGTGTGTGTGTGTGTTTCCTGACAGCAGGTTCCTGTGATGAGCTCCTGGGTTTAAAAGGCTGCAGTTGTGATCAGACCAGTGCTGGGATTGGGGACAATGTTTTAGGCAATTGTTTTCTTTTTTTCTCCCTATAGTTTCAGATTCTAGTAGAGCATTAACAAGTATTCAAAACATGAAGTCAGAGTCAAGACAGGCTATTATTTATGAATTATGACAGACATTACATAGTTTATTCCAAGTTAGAAGGGAAATTGTGTTTCTTAGGGTACCATCTCATATTGGGGTATGATGAAATGAATTAGCAGAGCAATATGCAAAGAAAGGGGCATTTAAACAAGTTGTTGACTTTACCTGTAATTATAACAAAGCAGAGCATTATTAAAGAAAATGTAAAAGTAAAGTGGCAGGAATTTTGTGATAAAAAATCGGGATGGGACAAGAGTTTGAAGTTGTAAAAATTGAAAGAAAGAAGACATTTTATTCCATATGAGACTTGGACATACAAGATTAAACAGTACATTATATCATTGGAAAACAGAGTGGAAACTGGGATTATTGTGCGGAAGCAGAAACAGTGGAGCATGAGCTCATATATTGTAATAAATATAGACATCAGTTAGAGTACTGAAGGACAAGATTTTACAACAAAAGCTCCCGTTTTCCATTAGAGAGATATTGAAGTTCATTATAAGTTGTTTTCAAGGTTTTATTTAGTTTTTGAAAAAAACACAGGTTTATTTTTTAGGATTTAGAGGGGCTGTTGGGACCCTTCCTAAAGCATCTAAATGTTTATTGCCAACTGCTATTACACAACAGAAGAAGAAGAACAGACCAGCGCTGAAGCAGCCGCTCTATAGTCTTATCTATCGGTTCTACCTACCTGTGTTTTCTCTGTGCTCAGAAATTTCCCTGAGAATCCAACTCTGTCTGCCTGAGAACCTGTTAAAGAGCTTACTCACGTGCCTCTCGATCTCACCTGCTTGTCTTCGTCTCTCCCCTGATGAGAAAATACTCACCTGCTCAGTCCTCTGGTCAGCCGGCTGAAACAGCTACTAGAACACCTGAATCACACACCTGTGGAAATTGCCCACTTCTCAGTGCGGCGACTCCTCCTGGAGCCTGTAAGAAACCAAACCTGGTTTTTGAAATCTCTAATCCTCAACCACCTTCAGATTTACCTGCCTCCCTTCTGTACCACTGTATATAAAGAACACTTACCTTTTTCCTCTGTCTTCTGCCCACTGCTCATCCTTTTGACAACCAGAAAAAACCTGTAAATCCCATCACATTATTTGCAACAGAACTTCTAAATAAGGTCTTACCAACTATCAGTGGTGGGCAGCTCTAATCTAACTATTAGTTGCACTAACCCTAAAGCACAACTCAAAAATTTAGGTCCCCTAATTCTAAAGCCCTAACGCACGGAAAATTTTAGCAAAAGCTAATTCTAAAGCACTAAAATAATCCAGTTGACACATGAAACATTCTTCAGAGTCAACATGAGACGATATTTACTGTGTGCAGAATGTTACCGGGCCAAATGGGAGTCACCCACAGGCCACATTTGGCCCGCGGGCCTTGAGTTTGACACTTAACCTTGTAGATAAGTGACACACATGAACAAAATGTGTGACAGCTTTCACCCTCAACTGTTAACAAAAATGTTGATCAATAACATTTAAAGACCTCAGTTAGTGCCTCTAAATTTAGCCTATAAATTTAACAAGTGCTAATCCACATTTAAAATTTTAAAAATAGCAAAAACCCTAAAGCACTAATCGAGAAATTAGTTCCCCTATTAGTGCTTTAGGGGAACTGTGCCCACCACTGCCAACTATAATATGGTGGTCTTCATTCTCCTCTGGTTCTGAGTCAGACTCTGACTCCATGTAAGGCTGAATGGACAAGTCTGACATCTTCTAATTTTTCTGTAAACAGTTTCTGCACATCGATGTACTGTAGTCGTAAACTACTCTATCAAACTGGAATGGACCACTCTAGAACGTTAAAAAAAGTAAAGAGACAGCCTCAAAAGGAGTTGATTTGAGACACACTTAGGAAAAGGGGTGGGGCTTGGAGTTACAACAAGGAAGAATTCAGACCAAAGCATTGCAGTTCCACTTTATAAAGACTCCATTAAGGATTTAACTGCAGGATATGTCTCCTTTAAAGATGTTAACTCCTGATGTAAAAATGAGCTCAGACTGGTGAGTTCTGAAGCAGCAGGACAGCTGCTGTTGAATGAACATCAGTCCCGCTCAGTCATTTTGTATACGCTGAGCAAAGTCATTAGCTAAATGTTTGCAGTGTAAATTTATGGCATCTGCTCTGTGTTACATTACTGATGAGCCTCTCACTTACTGCGCAGTTTGACACTCGTGAATTTATCTCATGCTGCCGGGGGTTCAAACCGAGAGCACAATAACACAGAAAATGACAAAAGTTACCGTTCCTGTTCCACTTTTTTTTTCCAAGCGCAGGTCAAGCAGCGCTTAGAAGATTAAATGAGCACCAAAGTTGAGGATGCTGTGGTGCAGGTTGCCATTAGCTCGACTGACAGCAGTGGGAAATCATCTGCAGTAGCTGCAACCTCCCCTGCTCTCTGCAGATGTACAGTAATTAGCCCATCCGCTTATAATAGCTTAACGATTAGTGGCATGTCGCCATTTGTTATTCAGGAGATTTACTTTGTTGACTCATTTGGGAGGAAACTGATATGAGTTTTTGATGCGATTACTCATCATTAAGGATTTGGTTGTTATTGTTGTTACTGGGTTAAAACTTACCCACGGAAGACTAAAGAGGAAAGTATTTTGTTGTCTTCTCAACCTGGCAGGGGAGAAATTGTGAATCTAATAGAGAAACGAGTGAGGTTAGCTTTCATTAGAGCATTTTGCACCTTTCAGGGTTTATTACAGAAATATAGCAATAGTTCTGGGCCCTGTGGCTGTGTTTTGATCAGCCTGTTTTTGAAAAGAACAACCCATTTTTGTGTTCACGGTTAGAAAAACTGCATTCTAAGTTGTTCACATTATGATGTCGCCCAACTTAAACCTGTTTTGACTCCGAAAATGTGTACTTTGCTCACTTTAGGCTCATATTTGGATTCAAAAACTAGAAGTGAAAAAAAAATCTGACCAAAACGCTGCAGTCTGAATGAATTTTTTTTTTCCATTGCTGCTCAAACAGAAGTGTTCTGAAACACTTTCAACCATCCTCACTCCTTTTTCCGTTCTGTTCATGTGTGTTTGCTGCTTAAGCCAAAGGAAGTTTGACTTTATTCCTCCTTTTGCCTCTTCAATGGCTGTTTGAGTCGCAGCCGAACACACACACACACACACACACACCCTGCTGAATGTTAATAAAGCATGTTGAATAATGTCATAAAATCATTGCTCGTATTTTTATAACCGCATTTCTGTGTTGCTGCAGATATTAAAAAGTCAGCCTGGAGGCAGACATATTGCCTGAGCTGCAGAAGAGGGGAATGATTCCTTATACAAATTTACTCTCCTAATGTCACCTGCTGTTTGGACGAATAATCTGTTTCCTAGAGGATGCGTCCTTGGTGGAATTATTTTCCACGGCTCGCGATGTTGACAGAAGATAGAAATGCCATGCATAACAAATATTGATGAAGCAGACGGGATGATCAATACGCTGTGATTAGTGGAAGAAAAAGGCAGGTGGAGCAAAAGGAGGCTTGTCCACTGGCCGATGTGACTCTGAGTCAACACACGCTGAGCTATTTTTTGCATTTGCCTCTCAAATAAACCCACAAACACAGAGACACACACACACACACACACGCAGGCGTTCAGTGCTGGTGAAGGTGAGAGGACAGAGGTGCAAACGCCGTCGTCTCAAATGTACAGCTGCAAACAAAGACCATTAATCACACATGATTTCACACACGTTCCACAATCTGATGCGTGAGATAAGGATCAGTGTATAAACATGGGTGCAGCCTCCACAGATCCCCCCCCCCCCCCCTCTCTATCCTTCACAAAGGCACGGTGACCTTTCGGAAACATTCCGCACAGACAGACGTAAATGATCAGCCGGCGCGCGGGATGAAGAGGGATTACACACACAGCACCGCTAATCAAATGAAAGAGCAGAAAAATTGTATTAGGTGAGAAAATAATTGAGTTAGAGCTACTGAAGGGCGCGAGCAGCTCCAGCTGCCTCAGCTCAATGCTGCATACAGTATCAGATTAAACTCTTCCATTCTTACAGCAGAGGATCGTTGGGAAACAAGTCCGGTTCACAAACAGTGAAACTCACATTCAAGCTGAAACTACAGCAGAGTAAAAGTTAAAGGCCTAGCATTCCTCCCCGCTGTTTTAGACTAAAAATCAGCTGACAATGAGGCATGACCGAGCTGCAGGTGTTTTGGTCCAAATTTAAAACTAATGTGCAGTTTTATTCAATCACACAAGATGTCTCTTTAGAGCATTGGTTCCCAAAGCTGGGGTCGGGACCCCACTGTGGGTCGTGAAACATCAAGGTGGGGTCTTGAAAAGAATTTTAGAATTAATTGCATTTCAAAATTTTCAAATTTTTTTAGTTTTTTTAATTATAAGAGAGTGAAGTACTTAAAAACCGATAAAAGTAGCATGATGACAATTGTTATATGGCTATATAATAACAATAAATAATAATAATAAACTTTATTTATATTTATTTATGCCTTCCATCGACCAAAGTGCTTCACAAGGTAAAACAAATACAAACAGGTCATAATAAATCAGTACATGTCAAAAGCACAATTACAATAAAAGAAAATATAAAAGATATATAGGATGCTAAAAATTAAACATCAAATGCCGTTTTGAATAAATAGGTCTTAAGTTGGGCTTTGAACAGGACCTGGCCAGAGATGGCACACAACTCATAGAGAAGACTATTCCACACTATTGGGCCAGCAACAGACAGGGACCGGTCCCCCCATTTCTTGCTCTTAGAGCGAGGCACCTCGAGCAGATGTTGACTGGTAGACCGCAAAGCTCTGCTGGGTTGGTGGATTTTCAAGAGATCTAAAATGTAGGGTGGTGCAAGGCCATTTAAGGATTTAAAAACAAATAACTGCTTGAATTGTATTCTGAACTGAACCGGGAGCCAGTGCAAGAAAGGACAGGAGTGATGTGTTCATGTATAGTTTTGTACAAGCTGTAAACAAGAGATGAAAGACTGATTAATTCCAACATATAAAGGATTGCAATAATAGAGCTCACAAAGCCATGGATGGCCTTCTCCAGATCACTACAGCTGAGCAGTGACTTCACCTTAGAAAGCAGACAGAACTGAAAGAAGCTTGTTTTCACAACAGAATCAATCTGTTTATTTATGTTTGTTTGACCTGATTTTATCAGTTGTTTCTTTGTTTGTAGTTTTCTTTTATAGTTTAGTGTTTTCACTGTATTTTATTGTACAGCACATTCTGTTGGATGAGTTTTAAAGGGCTTTGTTAATAAATTGGATTGATACCAATGGTTATCACCCAAAAATAGTTTGGGGCACAGGCATACATGTCAAGGTATTGTCCATAATTTACACACATTTTCCCTTATTTTGCAGCTATATGGACGTGTCGGGCAATCTCAGATCTTTTCAAGTTTTATGTTTTTTTTCTGTTTTTTTTTTTTTTCAAAAACTCAGTTTTAAATGTATTTTACATGTCAGAGCCTGTAGGACGTTGAAAAAAAAAAACATCTCATGAATCATTGGGCAAATGATTACCTCTGATGCGAGTAATACAGATTTCTTGCTAAAAATTCACATTTTTGAGGCTTATTGTACAATCTACAGGTAAATGTCTCAAGGGGTTGACATGTATGCACTAATGCACAGGTCTCTGCTTATTCTGTGGATCAAAACCTAAAATGTTTGGAACAATTGCCTTAGATTTTTCAGCTTGAATAACTTTCAGTTACTATCACATCAGATTAGTAAAACTGACTGAGTTGTAGCTTTTTTGTGTTAATTAATGTTAATATTAACTTGAATTGACTTTAAAGGGTAATTAATTTATGCATCCATTACATTTTGGAAGTTTCATTAAAGTTTTCCCAGTGATTCATGAGATATTTTGTTAACAGAGAGACAGTTTTAACTGTAAAGAGTTTAAACACAGATTTTGTGCAAACCATTAGCAATTTGTGTTGGAGATCAGTTTCAGCTTCAACTGCAATACGTTTAAGTCAATATTTGTTAAGTTGACTAACTTTGTTTTTTAAAGATGCATTGAGAATGCATGTATGTTAGAAACTTTTTAAGTTTCTTTAAGTCAAACAAAGGCAGAGCTTGTCAAAAACAGTTGGGTTAAGATACTCGTGTAAAATATTCTTTCAAAAATACATATTCTGTTTGATTGGATTTGTGATGTCAAGTCAACAAACGTTCCTGAGTTTGTGTTTCTGCAAAGCCAAACATCAACCTTTAAAACTGAATTTTTTTTTTTTTTTTTTTTTACACAAAACTTTTTGTCCTGTTGGTCATCACCCTCCCCCTCCTCCTCCTGTCAACCTCTGGTCCTCCTCCTCTCTTCCTGTCTTCTTCACTTTCCCGTCCCTTTCATCTCTCTCCTGGTCTCTGCGGTGCTTTCTCCCAGACGCTCTCTCTGGGATTGTAACGGCTGCTGTCACGCTGGAGGACGTGATGAGGGACCGGGGCAGAGAGGCAAAACTCCCTCTGGTGTAAAAGCTGCCAAGATCCTAAATGTTCAGCATTACACAACATGTTCTGTTTTATTTATCAGACTAAGTTCTTGTTTTCATGCCTGAAAAGTCTCAGAATTTAAACTCAAATAATATAATATTTAATTAGATACTCAGGATTAATCGGTTACTAAACAGTAAGATTTTTGACTGCAGGTGGAACTGGAGAAGATTTATTTTGTTGTTTAAGATCAGCATTATTAAACTGAGTCGTTACATTTCAGCTTTTAATACTGAAATAATGCCAGTGAGTCTAAGTCTTTCTTTATAATAATGAAACCAAAAGTTCTCAGAAATTTAAAGTGTAAATTAAGCATAAGTCAGAGGTTTTTTTTTATTATAAATACATTTATCAAAGAACACAATTCCCAAACTAATATTGTCAAAAGATTAAATTCTTATTGTTTTACAACTCCACATTTTATTTATTTATTTATTTATTTTTCCATTAAATCGGTGTAACACTGTTTTGTTTTGAGTTTCTCCTGCATAAAAAAATGAGACTCAAATGTTCTCATTACATGAAACATATAGATATTCTCACAGTTCATATTAAAACAAATAATAATAATAATAATAATAATAATAATAATAATCCTTTGACATTTATCTGTATCTGTTCAGCCTAAACTTTAAAAACATCAGACTTGTATCAACTAACTTTCTTGATAAGCAGACATTAGTCATTTTGATTTAGTTTAAACCTGCACACTCACTCATTTCTGACCATGAAAAGTGGTTCCCTAAAAGCCTCTCACAGTGATCAGAGAGACCAGCTTTAATGATGATTAGAAAACTCAATGAAAGGCTCAGGTTTTTTTTAATGCAGCGGAGCCGTGCATCTGTTAAACAAATGGGAAGCTAGCACTTGAAGGGAGCTGCTCTAAAAGGCACTTCAGTAATAATGTAGCCGTCAGTGACCACAGAGGGGGAGCTGGCTGTGCAAACGGACATGATCAAAATTTATTGAGGTCAATAAAAACACTTTGGGAAGCTTTTAATTCTCAAAATGCTCCATCTGTGTCCCTGATATTACACTTTAGATATTCATCAGAAACTCTCGATGGGATTTTATTTCTAAAACCCTTTTTTGTTTTTTTGAAGATGTGATTGTTTGGGGATATTGTTGGTTTTATGTTGAATGTTGGACTTAACTGGAGATCCACTGTAAATATTTGGAGTACACTTTAATTCCTGGATCATGTTTCACCACCTCATACTTTTTTAATTATGTGTTTGTTTTCACAACAAGTGCTTTGTTCAGACACTTTCAATTAGTTGTTTGAGATTAATAACTGGGGTGGAAGGTTTGTAGAACACAGTGTTACTTAAAGGCAGCAGCACCGTGCTTAATAAATAAACTATACCTACCTCATGTCATTTTATTGGATATTATGTGTTGCTAGAATATTTCTGGATGAATTTTCTGACAAAAATACCAATAACCATTACCTCTAATTTACACTAGATGTGGTTCCGCTCCACTGCTCAGTTTGCACCTCAATTTATACAGCTTCCGGTCTGCTCCGGTGCAAAGCACAGAGGAGGTCCGAGAAGCGTGTGCAGGAAATGCAAGATTGCGTGATAAATCCAGTGATAAATGTGGAAGTCAGAGCAAAAGAATTCATTCTGGTGAAGACTGACTCCAAACACAGCTGAAACTGCATCGCTGTCATCTTTTTAGAAACTTCTGATTTCAAAATAAAGTCTTTTTGTGTACACATATGCTGCACGCTACACGTTGCCATCTTCTTTCCAAACAGAACAACACAATTTGACAGCATCTGTGTTTAAATATGTCCACATATTTTTTTATATCGCTGGGATTTCAACAAAATGAGTCTGCCTCTGGTGAATTATTTTGAAAATACTGTGCTTGTTCCTTTTCCCGTTGGTGAGATTTTGTAGATTGACTCCGGTGCAGCTTCGGCGTCCGGCAAGAATAGGCTCAAATCTCACCGCCATGGGGAGCTAGTTTAAATACTCTCAATGGGCCTCATGCAAGAACATGTTCGTATTCTTCTCCTAAATTACTCTTACTTTTGTTCGTATGAAGGATTCGTACGAACACGTCACGTCAGATTCAACAAACTCTTCTATCTTCAGGAAAAGTGTGTAAATCTGATGCGTAAACTGATTAATGCATAGCAGGTGCTCGTGCACGGGGAGAGGAGATTTACATAATTTCCACTCACAAAAACGCCATATAAGGATATACGTTTCCTGTCTGACACCAGGAAGTGTCCATTCATAAATGACATTACAAAGTAAAAAAGAAGAACTTTACGAGTTC
>JARVGW010000564.1:3598014-3611498 GCA_031762495.1 Anablepsoides rubrolineatus | reverse complement strand
CAGCAACCAGGGAGCACGGCCCCCCCCCCCCCCCCACACACACACACACACACACAAGCCCTGCTTTTTAATCCAACAGTCTTTGATTTTTTTTCTCCTCTGTGTGTGTAACAGTGTCTCCCCAGAAACTTTAAACAAGAAAAAAAAAAAAAAAAACAGAGCGAACCCTGAACTTTATCTCTGACGGCTGCATGAAACAGCCTTATCATGTATGCATTGGAAAAGCCTCAGGTGCGATGAGGGCAGTAAAACAGGCCACATTGAAACGATTGAGGTCTACGAGGAGTTTTATTAAGTTGTCAGAAAATGAAGAGACAAGAATGTACATTCCAATTGACCTTGGCTCAGCGGCTCAGAGTGATAACACTTGAGAAATATTAAATAAAGTCTGAAGAGCATTATACAGCACGTTTTTAAGGAAAAGGGAGCAACACTAGTGTGCGGTGCAAATCTGCAGCGTGTCTGACTTCCAAGAGACGATTTCACTGACCTGCAATAATGAAACTAAAGTGACTTTGATACTTTGGATTTTGAGTTTGTGTTTGTGTGTTTCATGTTATGACAAGGACCTGGGACTAAACTAATATCTCACTGGACTGCAACTATTTAAGACTTTAGTTGCAAGAAAATGGGCTAATTTTTAGTTGCAGTCTCACTTTATTTTGAATGATTGCAAATAGGGAACCATGCAATATGTGTGGCCACATTTTGAAAATTATGATCATTTTTCATGTGCACAGCTTGTAGTTTATGTGTTTATAAGGCTACATTCACACTGCAGGTCTCAATGCTAAAATCTGATTTTTTTTTTGCATGGATGTTCACATTTTATTTTAAATAACCTCCTTCAGACTCCTGTGTGAACACTCAGCAACACTGATGCAACCCCCATGACCAAAAATATTTAATTACACGACATAGCTAAACATGGATGCTACATGTTAGCATGTTGATTCTGAAGTTGTTGTGCAATCAGAGCAGATTAAACCTTTAGCTGACATTATTTAGTTCATTTTTTACATTTTAACCCTCTCATGCATGAATTATAATAAACTCAGTCAGGATTTCACTGACTATTTTTTCCCATTGCAATGACCAGCCAATAAGATTTTTTTGGTATGGGATGATAGCTTCCACTATGGATTATATGCAACACTGCCCGAAATTGCAGGCATATATAGAAAAAACACTTTTAAACAGCTGTACAGTGTAGCGACCTCTATGCATGAAAGGGTTAACTGTCCTCTGATTGGCTGCTCTGGTGCAGCGTTTTATTTTTGGCATCGATAAACTTTAAATCGATACGAATGAAAGTTAAACATCTAATACCAAAAGATAGTGATGAGGGGTCACCATTTCCTCTCTAAATAAGACTCGTGGCCACTGGTTAAAAAAAGCTAGGGTCTTTCAGGGTCTGTGAGCACATGCAAGTTGTTTCTTTTAAACTTCTCAGATTCACTCTCACACTGCTCACCTTATTTAAACATTCATCCATGTGGAGTTTGCCTCCCCAAAGTACAAACTTAAACTTTTTTTAGATCAATTGAGCAACCCACACACACACACACACACACACACACCTCCCCTGTTGAACCATGTGTTCTTCATTATATCAAGCCACTCTGATGAGCCTGCAGCGATCCAGTTACCTCCTGCTCCCCCACGTTTTTTAATGGAACTGGGTCCGTGTGTGAGAGGAGTGAGCATGTGGGGGCCGGGGGAGTTGGAGATGAGGTGGGCTGAATCTCTCTGGGAGACTTATGGAGGATCTGCTCAGAAGCAGCCTTTACCAAGAAACAGCTTAAAAACTTAGTGAGCTTTTATTTAGAGTTAGGAGTGTCCATGACCACATGAGGGGAAGGTTTAGTTTCTCATCAGCAGATTAAGGACAGATAACTACATGCAGCTGTGCAGTTTTTATCATTTAATTTATTTTTTATTATTATTTTTTAATTTTTTGCATTTAGGTTCTACGGAGGCTGCCATGGGTCAGTGGGAGAAAAACAAAACAGCCACTGCCGTGCGCACTGATTAGTAATCCGTGTGCTCAGTTTCTGGAATCCGTGCGCACGGATTACTACTTATTACGGTAACCACGGGTGGTTGTGGGAACTGAAGTCGTTCATCAGCTCAAAGTGCTTAAGGAGCGTTTTTGTTCACTAAAGTCAAAGTTCTGTACAGAAAATGTTGTAATTTGAGTATGTTGTACAGTTTTTGTCCCTCTATCAGGCAGTTTTGGTACCAGGTCTCCTAAAGGCTGTTTTCAGCTCTGATCGGATCATCACAGGAAGTCACTCGGAGCCTTTCTGCCCGTGGTTCTCGGATGTTTATTCTCTTTCATAGACAACAAAAGGGAGGACGGGAGGGCAGAGAAAGCTCCATTTCAGGAATCATTTGCCTGTAAAATATGAAAATAAATAAATAATAACCACCTTGGATTTTGATGAAACCTTTAGTGACATTCTGTGGCTAATAAGTGTGCTGATGAAAACACAGCAGTGTCTTAAGTTTATATATGACAACAGATCCACTGAATTTACTTTGCGGATGCGGGCTTTGTACAATGCGTCCAACCTGTCAACAGATCTAAGCAATCCGTGCGCACGGATTGCAGAAACTGAGCGCACGATTTAGTAATCCCACTGACCCCTGGCAGGCTCCGTAAGGTTCTACACTGTATTTAACACCAGGGTCATATTTAGTGTTTTTGAGTTTATTCTTTGTAACATGGCCATAATTTACAGTGTGGGTTAAGGGGGATATGACCCTTTGCTTTGTAGGTTTGTTTGTTTGTTTTGTTTTTATTGCTTTTTTTTATCTAGATATAATTTTCTCTGAGCAAAATGTACTTGACTGTTTTTTCTAAAATCTCTCTCTAAAGGACATCAACACATCTGGAAATATTGTGGCAATTTTTAAGAAGACAGATTAACAAAGGCTAAACTGTGAGGTAGTAGCTGGGTCAGCAGTAGTTCTTCACACATGTGCTGATGAGTGATAACACATTGCACAACACTGCATGGGAGGGCTACAACTCTGTCTCAAAAAGTAAAAGCTAGCCCCTGAGCTTAGTGAGTAAAACAAAATAAAATATCTAAATGTTAGTCCAAAAATAAAATAAAAAGAACACTGAAGCATCTGATCCCATTTGATACAATCTTAAACATGTGTTTTTGGAACAAGGGCAGACAGACTGAAGGTAGTTTTCTCTGTTTCTCCACATCACAGTTGCTGCCCTTTGGCTGTCTGTGGAAGATCCAATCAGCTTGATCAGTTCAGCAAAAAGATGAAGAAAAAAAAAAACCTCTGAGCCTCGGTGCACCTAAGGAGCTGATTCCCTGTTGAGAGGCAGCCAGAGAATCTGCTCTCTAATAACAGCAGTGGTGACGCAGCACACAGCCTTGATTCCAGACCGGCAAATCAGCGTGACAGCTACTTTAAGCTGCACATCACTGCTTCAGGCCACCCCCCTTCCATCACCGCCTGCCCCGTCCCATGTTGGTGCCAGGGAATGTGGCGTGAATTAAAATTCTTTAAAGTGCTGTAGTACATGACATGACCGAGCCACCCAGTTCGAGCGAGTTACAGTCGGGGAGAGAGGCTGCCGGGACCGTTGGAGATAATTAATGAGTGCGCAATGGCAGCAGGGAAAACTGCAGACAGATTTTATGAAACTTTCAAGACTCCAATTGTAAAATTAGGTCACAGTCACTGATAGCTTATAAAAAAAACTGAAAGCAATTCATCACTGAAGCTTATGAGCAAAAGGCAACTATATATAGCTCTAATAAAGACTGAAATAAATACTGTATGAACTCAATTTAACTTTATTGGTAAAGCACCTCTCAAATAACTCCAAGCACTTTACAGAGCAAAAGAAAAATAAATCAGTTTATTTATTTGTCATTTTCAGCTGGCTTCAGTAAATCGATTCTAAGTTCCAGACAAACACTTGGTGATTACTTTGAGAGTTTAATTAAAATCTGTCTAGGTGTTTATAATATTTTAATAGATAGTCAAACAGGCACACACAAATATAAGTAAAATCATTATACCCCTCCTCACCCTCGACAGTGACCGATAGTATTTATGACAAAAAGTTTTAGAAGCATTGTTATTGAATTACCTTTAGTTTAGTTCAGTTTGATTTATCTGTCTTAATTTAAAAGAAAAGTCTCCAGATATCAAATGTAGCAAAAGTCAAAATATTTAATTCTGAGAGAAATATATTATGTTTACTGGACAGCATGGTGTCGTGGTCACACACACACACACACACACACACACACACACACACACACACACAGCTGTTGTTAACCTCTCATCTGCTCAGGAGAAAGAAGTATGAACAGCATACATTTACTATTGTGAAAATTAGTGACGGTTCAGAAATAATTTTTGCAGTATGATAAAAATACCATTTAAAAAAGAAAATCATATTAATGATTCCTTTCTTTTTTATAATGAATCACAAAAGGTTAAAACAAACTGACGTGTCAGCATTGTCTGCATGACAAGGACAGTTTATTGAAAGCTAAAATAGAATTTGTCTCTAACAAATCTTTTTCAGAACAAAGTTCAGTTACTCAGGAGACATGACCAAAGGGTCATGTCAGGGGTCACGGTGCAACTCGATATTTCTTGAGAAATAAAAAAATACTTGGCCAGAAACCTTTTATTGAGCAGGTGGTGAATCAGAATTTGTCATCTGGATTAGCTCTTATCTAACATCTAACCTTTGGTTTGTCATTCTGATAAAGTCATTGTTATTTTTGTTTTGGCTGAGGTTGATTAGTCGTGATCGATTGGATCAACATGTATACACAAAGTTCTGATTCATGCAATATTTTCTTAATTCGACAAAGAAATAAAACAAATCATCAATAAAAAACTTTGATGCACCTTTTGCCTTTGCTAATAAAGATAATAATAATTCATCTTATTTCTTTAAACTCTAAACACGTTATGTTAGCTTTAGCAAAACTGGACTAAATCCTACATTTATTGAAGAACTTATGAAAATGTTGATGAATTTAGAACTTCACAGATTTATTTTATATATTTAAGGGTGTTTGAGAGAACCGAAGTAATAAAAAAAATTGGCTCTGTCCCATTCATTAACTTGTTTGCCTCGATTTTACAGTCTGAAATTTGTTTTGAGTTTTGATTTTTTTTATTTTGGTTTTATTCTGTTGAGTAATTCTCTCATAATCATTTTTGTGTTTCTGCTTAACTTTCAGTTTGATTTTAGAAACTTTTAACCCCTAATCTGCTTTCTTGTACAGGTCTGGTTACCAATTGCAACAAATCTTTTTTGTTTTATTATTAATGTTTGTTGTTTTACCAGTTCCTGATAATTGAATATGCTGAACTTGTTTTAAGATGTTTTGTCTCCAGATTACATGATTTATAAAAACAAAACTATTTTTTTTCCCCAATGTGTTTACAGGGAGACAGGGATTACTTTCACTTTGTTTTTGTGATAAATCTAATGAGCTGGTTTTAAAAACCACTGTGATTCATTGTATTTATGAGATCTCAGCTTGTTTCTGCTCACTGGGCCGAAGGCTGAATAATGACAGCTGTAAACCATTGATGGGGGAAGTATTTTACAGCTATTATGTGGCCTTTAGTGCATTACATCATCAGTTTGAGTTAACTTTGGGTTCAGGTGATCTGTATCTAGAAAATGTCAGTTTTGAGACTTCAATAATGTTTCTGTGAAAGAAATCGTTCTTGGTCTTATTGGTAATATTGTGCTCTTAAAAAAGTGAAGTTATTCCATTTACCTTTAATAAACTTCACTTTTGATTAATCTGTATCAGAGCTGAGCTCATGTTCTGTGTGTGGGTGGTGTTATCTCCTTTAAAAACTGAACTGCAACCTAAAAGAACTAAATAAATCCATCCATTTTTTACCTGCTTTTTAGTGCATGGTTGTAAAACAACCAAACATAAAAAACGGTTTAAACATGAACGTGTTTGCAAGCTATTAAATGTTTAAATTTTAACTGGTCAGTGATTCGCATTTGGCTGGAAATCTCAAACTTCCTTTAAAAACTTTCACACAGTTAGCTTCACTAGATGTGATAAGATGTGTTTAATATGTTTTATTGTAGATTGGTTATAATGGATTTCAGGGTAACTCAGTTTATTTTTGTCAGAAAAAAAGCAGGAAGGAGCCAGAACAACTCAAACATCCTTATTTAAATAACAATTTAGGTTTGTATGTTCACATCTTCTTTATTTTATGAAATCTTAATACCTACTCAAATGCAAATTGGTGGCATAACTTATCCATTAGCTGCAGTGCAAATCAGGTCAATGATAATATCCTGGTTGTTGTGAAATAATTACTGGCAGGAAGGTTCAGAATCAGCACCACAGGGGGGGCCGGGGTTTCACCTGAAGTCTCACCAAAGTGACTCATGACACCGCGGTGGTCCCAGCAGGAGTCTTTGAAGACCCAAATCCTGGCATTTTTAATGTCCTCCTCTACATATCAAGCTTTGTGTAATCTAATTAAAAAATCAGAAAGAAGCCAGTTTCTGTAACGACAGGCAGACTCTGGATGTTACATAAGCTGTTTATCAGGACACTAAAGCCCATTAGTTTTGTTTTTTTTCACATTTTTATTGTCTTTTTTTAAAAATTAAAATACTGTTGAACTGAATTATTTTGTCGTTTTTATGAATTAAAAAAGTCTCATTTGCTTTTATTTAGCTTTATAACAAAAACTAATTTACAACTGTTTAATGTCTACTGATGCAATGTTCATAAAACCTTTTTCTTTTTTTTTATTTAGAGCAGGAGCGTCCAAACATTTTTCCTAAGAGGGGCAAAATAATAAATCAATCTGAGGGCCGCAGGTCAAATACAATAATACAATACTTGAAATGCAAATACTTCTTAGGTAAAGTTGTGTTATTTTTTTATGTTTAAGCTAGCAGCCAGTGCGGTTGCCCACATTCTTTTGTTTTTTCAGCCCGTGGACGTGGAGAAAATTCAGTGTATTCTTGGGCAGCAAAGGCTCACGGGACGTTTCAAAAATTAAAAGTTGAGTATATGTGGTCTTATAAGGTGTGCAAATCTAGATGTGTGCCTAAATCTAATCGAAATGTCTCTTGTAGTTACTTTTTTTGTTTAATCTTAACATAATTCAAAGATAAAGTGAGTACCTCAAGTTTAGACTTTCTGACTACAGCTCCATGTACGTTGAACCAATAGTTGAAAAGTCTAAGTAGAAATAGTGTTTCTAAGACAGAAGATTACAAACTATTAAAAAAAAAAAAAACTGTTGGAGGACCAATTCTGGCCCACAAACCCCACTTTGAGCCCCTCTGAATTAGAGCAAAAGATGAGCTCAAACAGTAAAAATAATTTGACTGAATGTTATCAATCATCCACCTGCACCTGAGTGGATGGACATCTGTCATCATCACTTGTCAGTCTCTTCTGCTGCCTGAGGACAGAGCTTTTAGGACCAGAACTCATTCTTATGATTTGACTTGTGAATTTAAGTTACCTGTTTAAAGAATTTCAAGATTATTTTCCAGAAGGTGTAATTTTATGTATCAGATTTTTTAAAAAATAGCTTTAATCAAGAAGCGCTGGTTTCAAACCCACCAAACTGCTCCCGGGGTTCACGAGGAGGTTGTCATGTTTTGATGCAGCAAGGGCTGAAACATTTAACTCACTGGAGCTTCTTGCCGGCTCCCTCCTTCCCCTGCAGTGTCTTACAAACATAAAGATGTGCTCAGAATGACAGAGTATTTTTAGACTTTCCATCTAGAGGAACAACTCTTTCAGTCAGGAAAAGTTCAGTGGAAGAAAATGTACTCGAGGCACAGCCGCAACAAATTTATTCTCCAACTTCGGCAGGCCTCGAGCGTCGTGGAGCTTTTCCTTCAGTCAGGAGGTTTTCTAAATAAACATGTGCTTCTAGAAAAACCAAACAAGGATTTCGTGTTTTTTATTAGTGGATAGAAATGTTCTGTAACAATATATTTACATCACATTAAAACCTTTTCATTTAGTCTGACTTCCTAATGAGCTGCATCTTTGCGTCATAACTAAAAGTTATGATGTTGTTGTGTTCTGACATGGCACACAAAGTGTCTGCTTTGCAATCATGATAAAAATAAATTTAATTGGACTTGCTCTCAGCCTAGAAGCACAGGAAAACGAAATGTCTCCTTATTTTAACACATCCGCTGCAAAATAGTTAGTTTGCTGCAGCGCTTTTGGCAAAAGTTGAATTTAAACTTTGACAAAATTTGTTAAATGTGTACTTTCTCTGATCTAATAGTGTTTATTTCTTTGAATTTCAGAATTTCTTTTTGTTTGCTACAATAAGATCAAATAAAACAAAATTTAATTACTCATAAAATAATGAAATCAATCTTTTAAGAGAGCTTCAAAGTGACTAAACATATTTACTACAGTCAAAAAAAAATATTAGAAAGTTTATAAATAATAAATAAATAGTTTATGAGGAGCATCACCTTTAGGGGGACGTTGGAGTAGACCGCTACTCCTCCACATCCAAAGAATTCAGATTGGATGTCTGATAAAGATGTAGAAGCCTCCCTTTAGACGTTTTTGAGTTACATTGCATTCCGTTTACATGTTGTTCCAGAACTAGAAAGTGGTTGTGATGTAATTTTCCCAACAAACCGGATGAAACCTTATTCCAGTTAGCCAGCAGGTGATTGCATTGCTGCCGCAGACCTAGTTACATCACTAATAGAAAATAAACAATGACAAAAAGAGAGCTCTGCTATGTACGTAAGGTGAACTTTTTATTTTTTGGCATCCTGTGTAGAAGGCAATCTATGACCTAATAAGGTCAAATCTTGCTATTTTTTCCATTGGAACAACTACTACAAAGCCATATAGGCCCCTCCTCTCGCTTTCTATAACTATAACTGTTAACTATACTATACGAATTGGATTTACCAGTGGAGTAAATGTTCCAGTTTAAATTTATGAATGGGAGCAAGGACATTTCCACTTCCCAGTGCTGCTGGAATGCACCATTAGGTCCCACTGGGAAGAGACTCGCTGCAGGGATCATCTGTGGTCTGGGATCCCTCAGAAGAATCTGGAAGGTGTTGGTAGAGAGAGACGTCTTGGTTTCCCTCCTGGACCTGCTGCTTTGTGACCTGAAAATGGATAAGTGTCAGAAAATAGATTAATGATTATAAAACTAATCATTTAAATTAGGTGTTAAAATATGTATATATTCTAAAAGCCTGTATTTATGTATCCTGTTGTTCCTTTAGTCAGTGATGCACCACTTTATTTGCATTTTAGAGAAGTAATAAATTCAGCAACATTACAGCTATGTTACTTTTATTTTTGTAAAAGATAAAAAAAAATCTTAGTACATTGCATTTGATTTTACTTTCAGTGTTTGTACCAAACTCTGCAGCACCTTGAGTTATCTGATAATCAAATAAAGCTGCAGTCCTGAAGTCCTCCAACTGTTTATGTTCAACTAGAATTAATTTATCAAGGTTTTAAATGATCAAACACCTGCTGATTAGTTTCATGAAAATGTGAAATAAACTGTGCAAGCGTGTTTTTAATTTTCCATATTTTGTTTAAACAAGCTTCTCTAAATAAGTTCAAACTCAAAATTTTTTTTCCAGAATGTTCTCGTCTGTAACACGTTGTTGACACTGATATGAAGCATTTCAGTTATTCTAAACATTTCTTCTTCTGCTTATGTTTCGGCCTCCTGTAAGTCCTTTAGCAGATGTTTATCTTCACAAAGTTAACACAGACTTTACTCTGAAATCTATAGAGAAGTGCACACAAATACATTAAGATCCCATCTCTATAAACACTCAAATTGTTTAACGGCTTTTACTGAATGCATTTTGCCCAAAAACATTTTTTGATGAGGTCAGATTTACAGCCAGTTTGGTCAAACCTTATAAATGTTATTTATAACCTCGTGATCTGTGAGTTTTTAGTCTTCAGTTTTAGACTGAAATACCTCTGTCTTCTGCAAAAAACTGATATGTCTATCTTAAGGTTTTTTTTTAATGATACATAAATAAAATAAAAACTTTTTTTTTTTTGCTATGCTGCTGCGTGCTAATTGTCCTTGTGTCTTTTAGACAGCGGATCAGACCGGCTTAGTTCAGCGCTGTGGTTTGCAGAATTACACTACTCTTATAGTAATCTCTCTCGCTTTAAACCCAAACTGCTTTATTGAAATATTTCTTTGAATATCCTGCTTCCCACTTGTGAAAATGTCAAAATATTCTATCCCGGCATTTGACACCGTTCTTTCCCGGAGTCTCTCAGAATATTTATAATCATAACAACAAAAAAAAACTCAGCTGGACCTACATGTTGTTTTGAATCATTCCATCCTTATCAGCTTATTTCTGATATTTTTCTTCCGCTCCGGTACGGTGTTGGATTTATTCCATTCTGTCTGATTTATGTTACTATTTGTTTATTCGTCCTGTTTAAGGTCACGAAGAGCCGGTGCAGAGGATCATGAGGTGGGGCACAACGGGAGTGGGTTAGCAGCCTGTTGCAGCAAATAGAGCGTGATTCTAGTGCTAGTTCTAATAAACTTAGGATCACTGAGACAAGCTCGAGCTTCCTACTTTTTAATGTATACATTTTCCATACAGCATCATCAGTTTTAAAATATTTAAATAAAGATGTGGTAGGCTATGGGTTAGCTCTGCTAGCAAAATGTGTTGAGTTTTTTTTCTCAGGTAGCACTACACCAAATGTTTGCTCATTGTCTTTAAAAAAGAACTGAGGTAGAAACCATGTTTGTATAGAGCCCACCATGGGTCAGTATTTTTATCTTTACTAAGGTCAGTTAGCTGTGGTGGTGGCCATCTTGAATCACGTCAACTCTAAAAGTTTGAGCTGTAGATGTAAGTCCAATGAATAGATATGCATGATTCCCTGGTTCCTGAGATATTTTGGTGACAGACAGACAGATGAATGTTGATTAGATGTGGCGGCCATTTTGAATGAGGCTGACTCCAAAAGTGAATCGGTGGCAGAGGTACATCCAGTCATTACTTCTGGAAAGTTTTCTGAAAAACTTCATGGTTTGCGCCACTTTGTTCTAAATACTGACACAAACAAAATATCGACTTAAGTTTCACCTTCAGCAGCGTGCATTAATAATATCATAAAGGTGCTTCAAATTTTAAGTCATGAAAATACAAACATGAAAGAAAGATTGTTTCATTCTGAATACATTCTTGAGATCAGTCAAAAGCTGCAGTCATTTTAGGTTAAATATCAATAATTCAACCTTGTTTTTTTACTTCTAGAATGAAAACAAAGTTGCATTAATAACTACTGACCAGTTAAGCTTGTTTTTTTGGACCTCTGACTTTGTCTCCATCCATTTCTTTCTCTTATTTATCTCATGAAATTCACTTAGCTTCCCTCGCATTAACCACCCAACACGCTCACCACTTCATCTCTTCCTTTTCTTGTTCTGTCACAAGTTTCTGCAGCTCTGTGCGCTCATCATGCAGACGCAATTTAATCAAAACAGAGTCATGAGCATATAATACTTGATGCTTTTGAAAGCAGGCCACATGTTGTTTTTCTGCCCATAAAACAGGCCCTTCAGTCTGGCAGAACCTGCAGGTTAGCAGCAAAAAGCAGCGCCGCAGAGAGATAATATTGTTATTATTGTTTCAGAATGCAGCTTGTGTGTAGGCGGGAAACGCATTTATATCCATAAAATGCAAACACACATGACATTTAATGCATCTCAGTCTTTCATTGCACCAGAAAATCTGTGACAATTGTTGCTAAATGGACCTTTTTTTGTGACAGTCAGCAGAATGTAGCTATGTGATAATGACCTTGAGTTGTTGATGTTAAAATGCAGATGCTTTGGGGTACTTTAAAGTAAAAATAACATGTTTCAGCAGAATGACAAATAGATCCTGCAGCTGTTTTGTTTACAGTATTTGGTAACACAAATGTGAGGAAACTTTTTTTTAAACTGTATCATTGCAGGGCCGGAGCGACATGATTGAACAGTGGTTAGTGCTGTTAAAAGCAAAAAGATCACAGGATCTGCTCTCCTTTAGCCTGGTAAAAGGCAGCCCTTGTTCTACTCTTTGCTTCGTAGGCCTACAGAAAGTCCGGACTCTCTGCTATTGAGAAATTATTTCTTGCTGGAGGCATGGCCTCTGTTGAAATTTAAAACCATTGGATCTGATTTACTTAATCGCTAATGTTTGGCCGTGACACGTGTAGTGTACCAGCTTGACTGTGAAGGAAGCTAAGCTAAGAAGCTAACCGGAAACTGAGTGCCCTACAAACAACCATCCTCTACTGGGAAGAGAGAAGTACCGAGCCAAACAAAGTGGCTGTAAATGATGCTGCAGGCTTTGTGAGACAAATTCAATTTAATTTGGAAGCCTTGTCAACAATTAACGAGTAACCTTCATTCACTTCCTTCACTGCCATTGCTAAACTACAGGCAGAATAAAACAGTGCAGGAAATTTATGTCATTGTTCACAATTCCTCCTTCTGTTCGCTGATTGGCTTGTTTGAAATTCTGCCAGAGAAATCCTCATCTATGGGAGAAATCCCAGATGGAGAAGAGAAACTAGAATCGTATACAGTATAAGGCAAAGGCCAAGCTAGCTCTCATTTTATCTGGGTGGAGTTTGCATGTTCTCCCTTTGCTTGAGTGGGTTTTCTCCAGATTTTCTGGTCTCCTCCTATGGAACAAAACTACAATGTTATAGGTTAATTGGTAACACTAACTTGTCTGTAGGTGTCAGTGAGAGTGTGATCGGTTGTTTGTCTTTATGTGGCACTGTGGACTTCAGTGCTGTCCAGAATGCTCCCCACCCCCCACATCTTGCAAAATGACCATGCACTGGAGATGGACACCAGCTGGTAAAAAAAAAGAAAAAAGGATGGATAGATACCAGGGTTATTATACTTAACTAAAACTAACAAAATAACAAAAACTTAAATTAAAAAATCATTTTAGTTAACTAAAATAAATGAAAATTGTAATAAAATGAAAAAACGTTAGCTACTGAAACTGTATTATCTTTTTACAAAACTAATTAAAATTATAGATAGGATATTGCTTGTTTTAGTGTTTTAGTGTCAATATATTTTAAGCCATGTGGTTTGATTAAACTATTATTATTTTTTCTTCAAATCGAGCAGTTTCACATTAGCTTCGACCAGCTTACGGCACCTCATATTCCGTCACATCCCTTGTTTACAATCTGCTGCTGCTCAGCGCTCGCCTGCAAAATGATGACAGCATAAGTTGGGAGAAAGTAGAAAAGTCCGATTTGGGATTTCTTTGAATATGACTGTGAGAAAAATCAAAGCAAGTCTCTTGTAGTGGAAGCAGGTGATAAAAACACCGAGCGCGTTTTGAGCTGCAGGAGCGGCCGGTTTACATGCAAAGTATATGGCGGACGCGCCTCCAGGGGTCTTGCGGCGCG
>JARVGW010000564.1:3581243-3597678 GCA_031762495.1 Anablepsoides rubrolineatus | reverse complement strand
TTTATTTTATCTTTATTTCATCCGCGGTTGAGACAGACTGGAAAAAGAGCCAGACGCTCCTCCCTCCTCAGCCGCGCATCTAGTCTCTGTCCCGGTGTGAACATAGAGCGTCCAACTTAAGGCGGTGGGCGTGTTTTGGCCGCTCAAAACGCGTTCGGTGTGAACGTACCATAAGATGGCTAAGCTAGCTTCTTTTAGTAGCTCCTGTGGAAAACAAGCAACAGCCTGGCCAGGTAGCCTCAGGATGGAGACAACTGTCACCTTCCTTAAACAATCTCCCAATGCTTTGTTGGCAAAATTGAGCTACGCAATTATTTTAGGAAGGTGTAGCTAACACACAGGAACACCACAAGTGGGAGGATGCATTGGAAAATATGTTTATTAAAACTATAAAAGAACAACCTACTACTAAAACTAATGAAAATAAAACTGCAATAAGAACTAGAAAATCCACTCTAAAAACTAATTAAAACTAACCAAATTAATAGAAATAAAGTCACAATGAAATAAAACAAACCTATAATGAAAATTCCAAAACTATTATAACGTGTGAGTTTAGGCTACCTCAAAAACAGTTTTGATTTGTAAACAACAACAAAAAATCTACAATATATTTACCTTCCTGTTGTGGAGCTTTAAATCAGTGTTTTTATCAACCACTTGTCACTGACGTTTAATAAATGTTAAAGCATCCGAACATTGAGAACATTTTGTATTCTCCATCAGAGGCTCTGGAGTGAATACTGTTTTATTAACCGTCTAGCCCGAGAATGAATGTCAAGTTCAATAAACTGTGTTTTTCCTCTCCTTTATGTTGTCTGCGTAACACGCATTCATCAGTGAGATGGTTTGTCAGTGGCTCAAACGTAGATACATTTCTGCTGCTCCGTGAATAAACGGCACCATCAAACCCTGGCACCGAACATCACGGCACCATTACAGCTGTAAGGAGCTTAACTGTGCATTATTGTGTAGTTGTTTTATGCAGGAGCCAACATTAGAATGCATTCGTTTTGCAGAACATGGTTTACACTTGACATGTGGAGAACACAGAGGGCCATCTTTTATGCTAATCTGGAAATTCAGTATGGAAGATTTGATGCTGTGTGTCCTTAACAATCAGCTGTGGTTAAATGTGTTGGCATTCTTTTTGACTTAAAAACTCAAGTGACTAAAATGTCCTTCTACCTGATTTCAACTGGAAATATTAATTACAAAAGCTTAAAGTTTAAAGAAAAAATAGCTTATAGAAAGAAAAGGTGGTGATTAGGCATATTCCAATACATCACCTTATTTTTTATAACCAGTTCCTATTGTGATGTTTAATTTATTTAATCATATTGTGTAATTGTCCTTAACCCTCTGAGAACTCCACAACCACTGGTTGTCTGTTAAAGACCTATATTTAGATATTAGATATCAGCTCTGGTTGTTGTTGTTGTTGTTGTTGTTGTTGTTGGTATCAGTGTAACTCTGGTGTTTGTTTCTATTTTACTATAATAAAATACTACAGTAAATCCTAAAACTATAGTTTAATCACTTTATTGTAGCACTTTGAGATTTTTGCTAAAGAAAAGTGTGTTAGAAATTAAATTTATTATTATTATTATTATTATTATTATTATTATTATTATTATTATTATTGGCATCTAATAAATGAAAAATATCCAATTCAAACATAAGGAAAGTTGTTATATTGAAAAATCCATGAATGCATTCTTACTTTTTTGTGACTCCAAAAAAAAAAACTTTTGTTTCTTCAAACTAAATAAATTTAATTAAAGAATGCAGCCATGGCAGAAATAAAACTATATATTTTATGCAATACATATTTTATATGTATTTTAAATAAATAGATGACTTAAAAAGCTGTGTTTTCTCTTTAAATTGGCAACATTTAGCATCAGTAAAATAAGATTTATGAAAGAGAAATGCAGAGCTCCATCTTTAACTTTAACTGAAGGATTCCTGATAATCTCATATATCCCTCTGTCTTTATAACATTTACATAATTGTAATGAGTTTCTGACATCTAGAAAGTATAATCAGCTCCCTGGAAAAGCAAAGCCTTTCAGAATTTTTCTTGTTAAAATTTACACGGCTCAACCTTTCAAAGCAAGAAGCGATATTCTCTGTTCTCCTCAGTCCCCAGGTACAGTAGTTCAAAATGAAAAAGTAGGAATAAAATCAATGTTTAAAAGTAATATTTGAGAAAGACTCATTGGAATGTGAGGAGAAAGCGTAAGATTTTCTGTCCTTATTTTTACGTCTGAGAGCTGAAGGTTAATCTCAATAAGAGAGACTTTGCTAAAAGCAGACAACTTTTATTAAGTCAGCAAATGTTGATCAGCTATTATGCAACTTCTCAACAACTATTCAGCAGAAAAAGATACAGAATATACTGTTTTCAGCACTTACTGCCGGAAATTAATCAAACAAGCTGAGTCATAAAATAATAAATTGACGCTCTGAGGTGTGTTTTTTTTTTCGCCTCTGGTGATTATTTGAACTTCCTCTCTCAGTCGTCTTCACACTTTCTGTGATTAATGTTGGATTTATAACACATGAGAGTTGCACTCGTGTCAGAAATTCAAAGCAAAGCTGTTAGGGTTCTGATAAAATAATCTTGTTATGTAAAAACCTATAATTTTCAACAGTAATTCTTGAGATAACTGCACCGCCTTCATTTACATTGTGTTCACTGCTGATTTTTCAAACAGTGTCTCAGTGCCACAACTCAAACCAGTGAGACTGTTTTTTTTTCTTTTAAAGCCAAGAAAATCTTGTGTAAATTCATGTTTTACCATTAAATGTGTCAGAAATCAGAAAAACTCTGAGCAGACATGATGACAGATGAATTCTCTGTGGGATCTATGCAGCTGTTGAGTTATAGCTGAATGAGTCCTTCCTGGATATTTGATGTTTCAACCCAAAATGCAGGGCTTCCTCTAAATATTTATTTCTAATAATCTCAAAACCAATATCAATAGTTATTTTCAAGCCTAACTCTGCTTAAATCATCTATAGAGGCATAGCTGATGATTTTGTGCTAAAACAATGCAGTAGATTATCAAGTCTAACTAGAAAAATTGAATTTCCTGCAAAAATGCTAATGTAAATATTGCTGAAAACTTTAGATGAAAGATGCTAAATTGGAGCTGAAAATGTTTAATAGCAAAACAGTTGATGCAAAAAGCATAAAAACTTTAACTTAGCAGAATAATGCTGAAAAGTACAAAAAATATATAAGTTGTTAAATTGCTAAAACAGCCAAAATTTGCCTGAAAATGGCTGAAATATAGCTAAAGATGATGAAATTAGTATGAAGATGCAGAAGGAGCCCATGTTTGCTGAAGTATGCAGAACAGAATGCTTAAAAGGGCCCCAAGGTTTAATTACCTTGAAAAAGCTAAATTTAGCAGCAACAGCTAAGCAGTAGCCAAAATGCAGAAAGTCCCTGAAGCTAGCAGAATGCAACTGAAAGAACTGTAAAAAGGTCAAACTAGCAGAAAGAAATTAGCAGAAGTATAGCAAAAAGGAGCAAAAAATTAGATGAAATTGCAAAAAAATCTAGGATAGAAAAGTATGTTGAAAGGGGTGTAGAAATGTCAAATTAGTAGGAAAAAAAGCATAAAAGTACTAAAAAGGCACAATTTGTTGTAAAATAGCTAAAACAGCCAAAACGTGCAGCAAAACAGCTAAAATGTAGCCAGAAATTCCAATTTTGTGAAACAAGATTAGGTGCCAAAAATGTATGGAAGAAGTAGTAACAATAAAGAAAAAGATGCTATAAAGCATTCACATAATAAATAATCTGCTTTAAAGAAGGAGCACATAAAACAACATTACTGTCTACTCTGCTGGGCAGAAACAGAAATATTACTTGATCTAACAGCTTTAGAGGCTTTTATAACATCCAAGTTTCATTTGGCAGAATCCATGGTTTGGAAATATTTCAGTTTGATTTCTATTAAAATATTCCCCAGTGAGGGTATCTGATCACGTTATGCTCCAAACAGGCACAAGACTTGCAGAACCATGTTTTACTTTAAAGGGGCTATATCATGCAAAAAAAAAAACAGTATAAAACATTTTTGAGTTTTATATCATGTTATATTATTCTCTCGTCAAAAACATGCCCAAAGTCTTACTTTGACTCATTCATGCATGTTTGAGAAATCCTGTAGTGTCCTGAGGCAGCAGGCAGGAGAGCAAAAACAACAGGTTGGGACTAGAACCACCTTTTGGGACCAACTCCTCCTCTGGGCTGTGTCTTCAAGCTGAGCTTCCTCATCAAAGCACACCTCCCCTCCCCCCACACACCCCACCCATGACTCCTGCAGCTCTCAGTAGCAACAAAGCAAACAACTGGTGAAACTAAAACTGTCTGCTGAGCTCCTAACACTACTTCTCACTCAGTGAAGCCCTTTTCAGATTCAAACTACCTTTGAGGAAATGTATTTTCAGATGCCAAGTAAACTGCATTATAACGCATTTATTTTCTATTTAAACAGAATTACAGCTTTTTAACAACAACTAAAGGTGACATAGATACTTTATTATGGTCTAGTATTTAAATATATGCCTGAGAAACACGTAATATTGCCCCTTTAAAAAGCCTGTTTATGGTTGACAAGATTTATGATCACAATAACTTAATAACATCATCTTCTAAACTATTTATTTCATATTATGTTGGCAGGATTGATGTCTAAAGTCATCTTAGCACTTGTTTAGCATTTATATTAACATACCAACTTCATCAAAGTTATTTATGCAATACATAGTTCAATGATATGTTGATTCATGTAGTGACACAGATCTCATTCAGAACTGATCAAATATTCTCTTCAGGAAGGCCGCTTCGAGTCAAAATGCTAATAAGCATTTGTTCTAAAGGTCAGTACATTATTATCGTCAATAAAAATAATGATAAAAATAAAAAAATGCATTCATAAATCCCAACAGACACACGAACAGAAGCCTCAACAGACTAAAGCACAAAGTTTAGCCTCGCAAAACAAATTAGGTCAAATTTTATTAGATCATGATCACAAGTAATTATACGTAATTTGCCGTGGGAGTTTGAGTGTCCCTGCAGTGTTTAACAACTGCATATTTTTACCGCAAATTAAGAAGAAGAAACTTTTTAACACCTTTAATGGGCAAAAACTGGAAACGCCTCAGCGGGTGTCCTTTTGTAAAGGACAAAAGAGACACACATTTAGTGTGGTGTCTAAAAAGGGGAGCATCATAGTAAATTACTACTACGGACCACCGGGACCACTAAACTGAAGCAACTACACATCAGTCATAACCTGGCTCGTTTCAGAAAGTCACACAATCGTCTCTCTGTTGTACAAAATGTTTTGAATGACAGTTACAGTAAATGTTACAGCACAAGTCAAGAGGCAACCATGGCGGAGCCCAACCTGCTCCTGGAAACAGATTTGCATCAGGAGTTCAGACTTTGCTTTAGTCATCCAGAGACTAGTCTGGCCCTTGCCTTCCTTCACAGCTCAGCTCAATTCTAATCTCCCTTCTCTGCTCCATCTGGGCTTTCTCGCATAGACAAGAATTTCTCCGGTAGAATTTCAACCAGGTCAGTCAGCGAACAAAGGAGGAGCTGTGAACGACAACATCAATTTTCTGTGCCGTTTTAGCCTTTCTGTAGTTTAACAATGGCAGCAGAAGTGAATGAAGCCAGTCCGTGCAGCCTGCTGCATCATTTATAGCCATCTTGTTCAGCTCAGTACCTCTCTCTTCCCAGCAGGGGATGGTTGTTTACAGTGCACGCAACTTCCGGTCAGCTTTTTAGCTTGACTTCCTTCACGGTCAAGCTGGCGCACTACATACGTCATGGCCAAACGTTAGCGTTTGGGTAAATTGGATCCATTCGTTTTAAACGTCAACAGAGTCCATGCATCCAGCAAGCAATCATAGCTGAGGTTCCAGACCTTCTGTATGAAACAAAGCGAAGAACAAGGGGCTGGTTTTTACCAGCCTAGACAGGGACTGGATAACCCTCATAAGAGACCCTCTCACCCTGTATTTGTTACTCTCTCTCAACTCAGTCAACTACAGGATGCTGTCACTTTATCATTAAAGTTACTCTTGATTTCTGTGGTTTCTGTTGCTTGAAATTTCAGGCTAAACACATTTTCTCTTTCCTGTAAACCACAATTATGAATGTCTGGACAACAAAATAATTAAAACCCAAAGTAGCTCCTGAAATTTCATCTTTTTGAGCTGTGAATTCTGAGAGCTGGCTTCTTTAGCTCTGGGCCTTTCCAGTATTGCTCCTCTGACAACCAACTCTCAATACAAAGCCGGACCTGCACTCCATCAACAGTGATCAGTGGTGAACAGGTGGTTGCTATGCTCAACTTATGAATATGGATGCTAATAATGTGTCAAACATTGGTGCTCTGGCTTTGGCTTCATGCTGGACAGAAGGGAGGAAAATGAAAAACAGCAAGAGACAAAGGCGGGAAGACTTTCCTGTCTGTAGCAGGGTCACTCAGAAATCCATAATTAAATGCCCTCCTATGCTCTGTGTGACCGGAATGCTGATCTGAAGCTCTGCAGATTGACAACGTGAAGCTGGCGATCACTCAGTCTGCTTTGTTTGAAGATGAGCCTGTTAGGTGGAAATTATTTTTGAACTTCTTTTTTTTTCTTCCTGTGAAAGTTCAGTCCTCCCACGTGACATGAGCTTTTCCTCTTTGATTGACACAAAAGTCCGTTCTGGGGGTGAAAAAGGTTTCATTGTCTTCTGCTGCCAAGACGAGACAGACAGCTGGACTGTTTTGGTCGAGGCAAACAGGTCGCTGTCTTGTTCTCAGGTTGTCCTGTGGAGTTTCTCCAGGCTCCAGTGACGTCTTCATTCAAACACATATATAGACACAAACATAGGAACAATCCAGCTTTACATTTTGTGCATTGAGTATTGATTTGGAACCACAGACTTGATACTAATTAGCTTAACCTTACAGCAGTTTTAGGATTTATTGAGCCCTGAGAAAATTGCCTCAAACGATTAAAACGAGACATATACCAATAACTTGTATACAGAGATTTTGTACACACATGGAATAGTAGTAAATGTTGCACTGATTCAATTTACATGCCAGCAGATTCCCAGCTTTAAGATATTAATCTGATGTGAAGTCTGTTTTTTATTAGAAGTTGTGGTTTACTTACCAAGATTTTCTTTCAGATGAATATTGCATGTTGGGGTACATCTATATTGACCCAGATCCTAGTCTGCAGTGTCAAAAGTTAAACTTCAAGGGACATTGGTTTCTCTTTAGAAAATCTAAACCAGTGGACGTAGAGATAATTTCTATTGGCTGAATTGTCTTTTCACTCGTGAAAAAGCTTCAGGAAGAGTCTGTGAAGACAAAGACATTATCGCCACCATTTTGACGTCTGCAGATCTCACTTTTCTCAGCTGCTGCACAGGAGCTTCACTTTTCAAATGCCAGCAGGCACACGGGTGCTGCAGTGGGGGGTGGTGGGGTATTGTGGGAGGGCTGATTCGATCAAGCAGCAGGCAGCTAGAGTTCATCCCCACCTCAGTTCTCGCCATCCATCTCTCTTCCACAGAGCGAGGGAATAAAAGTGACAGAGTGCAATCACTGTCTCTTATCTGCCAATGAGGAGAATGGGTAGGGACGAGATTGAGTGACCAGTCGACTGTGGCCTGTCGGTCGTATCAACCTTATTGAATTATGACTCGGCAGGATGTGCTATGTCATGAGCAGTGCGGCGTGGATTCGGTGTGAGTCGACAAGTCAGAAAAGCAGCTGAAGAGAAACCTGTCTGGATGTAAAGTTCGGGGTGTCTTTTATTAGATAATAAGGTTTGAAAAGATATGAGATTGGCTGAGATGAAAAGATGAGCTGCAGCAGGTTTGAGGTAATGTAACATTCTGGAGTAGAAATGGTGAAATAAGGATGGCTCCAATTATAGGCAATGACTGTTAACAGCTAATTCTTCTGAAAGTCAGACTGAGCAGATGGCAGAATATAAAAGACCTGGTTAGTCATTGTGACCAACAATAACAAAATACAGCCTGATACAGACATGGATACATGGTTTTGATAGTTTCTTAAGCTCTTTTTCTACCATACACCACAGTCTGATCAACATGGGGTTGCATTTCTTCTTGCGCAGGGGCGGAGCCAGGGGGTGGTCATGGCCACCATAGACAAATCTTTGGCCACCCCATTGGCCACCCTGCTGTACACACCCCTTCCACAGTGAAACAACCTTTAGGGGTGTAATAATCCTCCTGGTGGCAGTGTTTTAAACATCCCCAAAACATCTTTCACTGAAGAAGAGTAATGACAAGGAAGTGATGGTTTTCTTTATGTACAGAACCTATGTAATCTGAATTATGGTGTCAACTTCTGGACTTATGGTGACAAATGCTTTTGTTTTGTTTTGTTTTTGTCACCATAGCACATAACACAGTGTCATTTTATGTTATGGAGGCTGCATGATGCTCTGTGTTTGTTTAGACCTATCACTAAATCAGAAAAAGTGGAACACCCCTCTAAATTCACTGAATTCATTGGGTAAATTTATAATGTTAGTTTTAAACATGCAGTTGAGGGTCATAATTATTTGGCACAATGACATGTTACAATTAAAAATAAATCAATAAACAATATAAAGGTAAAAAGCACCCCTAAAGTCATTGTCTATGATAAATTGTGTCACATTAATTCACCTTATCTCAGCTGTAACAGTGAGTTTAAAAACAAGATGATGGAACTAGTTTCAAGAGAAATCTGTCTCTAAAATAATTAAATCAAGTGTTAATTTAAGTAGATAAAAGTATGTTTAACAACCTGGTAAAATACACCAGAATGCAGGAAATGGCATCTATTTTGCACAAATTTTTCCAGACCCCCCAACAGTGTGTTCCCCCCAGTTTTAAATGGTTCTGATGCCCATGTTTGGAAGATAATATGCCTGTATAAGGACATAAGAAAATGACCAAAACACAAAGATCTGCAGAAACGTTCGGGTAAAAAAATGATGTCATTTTCCTGGCCACCCCTGTGTGAGTGGTGGTCCCTGTCTGGCCACCCCTGAGAAAAATATCTGGCTCCGCCACTGTTCTTTCGTCCACATCCTAGGAGGTTGGCTACAGTCCCATGAGCTTCATACTTTGTATAAAATACCATTGATCCCATTTAAGGTCAACCACTTAGTTTGAAACTATAATGCAAAGATTATTAGTCTCTGAAACATCTGTCTGTATGTTTTAGCATAGAGTTAACTTTTCAAACAACCAATCACTTCCTTTCATATTTTTGTTAGATACTAAAAATATATTCAGTAAACTATTGTTCAATTTGCACAAGGAAGGACGCATTAATCTAATCCACTGCCAGGATCACAACAAATGTATATTATTATAATTATTATTTTTCTGAGAAAATGACTTCTACGAAAGAGGATTATGGCCACTGAAAACACATAAAAAATCATTTTGATTTTAATCTCAGAAATTTGGGTTTCAGAATTCTGGGAAAAAAGTCTGAATTATTTTTTTTGTTTTCATTGACCCTGATCCTTTTTCATAGACCTCTGATTTCAGCAAATGTCTGACAAAAATTTGAAAGTCCTATTTGTACAACTTTTTTTTTTGTAAGAGTGGTGAAAACTAGTAAAGTTGTTCAAGTCCATTTGTTTTCATTGTTCTGTACAGTCAAGTTAAACTGTAAAAAAATGTCCACACTGGGTTGTAAATCTATTGTAAAGCACCAACACGTCAATGGGTGTACAGTACTTCCTCTTCTTCCTGTAGCTGCTTCTGTTAGGGGTCACTACAGTGGATAATCTGTTTCCATCACTTCACGCTCATTGCATCTCCTAACCTGTATGTCCTCCCCCTCCACATCTATAAATCTTCCTCTGTTCTCCCTGCCTGGCAGCTCCATCTTCTCCCAATACACCCAAAGTCTCGGTTCTTACTCTCTACTCTCTCCTTGTGATATACTCATTCCTAACCCTGTCAATCCTCATCTAACCTAAAGTAAATCTTAGTATCTTTGACTCAACTGCCTCCAACTGTTTTTCCTGTCTTTTTATCAGTGGCCCCGTCTCTAACATTACTACCCTCAGTAACATGTCGTAAGCATTCTCTTTCACTCAAACAGTTGTCGTTTTATTTTGGAGAAACTTGCCTCACTTTCCTCATTTTTTCCTGCCTTTTATGGTTCCTTTCTGCATTTATCATTGCTTTAAAAGTTAACATAAAGTATTCAAACTCATTGGCCCTCCAGCTTTTTACATTCTCACCTTCCTACAGTTGCATTTTTTCTTCTTTTTTTTTTAGAATAAATGCTCCACTAAATCTTAACAGGTCAAAGATTGGTCTAATGTTGAAATTCTGGTTGATCTATCAGATGCATTTCTAACCTGAACCATAATCCTTTAGAGTTTTTGGTTTTAGAGACTTGATGAAATAACATAAAAAACATAAAGCTTAAATTATTTTTTTTTACAAATTAGTAATTTCTCACAAGAAACCCTTGGATAGAAAATAGATCTTTCTGTCAGTTCAGCTCAACCTTTTCTATACCAAGACAAACAATTGAAAGCAATACAACAGGTGAAATGAACCGTATTTTCCATATAATTGCCCGTCGCTTCAATTAACTTTTAGGTCACATTTAACCCATTTTGAGATTCAAAAGCACAGAAAGAGGACACGAGACAGCTGCTGATCACTCTGAGATACCTCTGTGACAAACCATGCAGCCCACCTTACAAGGTCATGTTATAAACAGGACTTTTTGATAATGGTGGCCCTTTTGTCCTGTGCAAAGAAAAAGGTTTATGTAGTATCTTTAATCGAATGGAAAGCCAGGTTCCTCAAAAAGAAGCACTAAATCATCCACCCACCAGCTCCACATTCAGATGTGTTACAGACTGGATGGATGTTGATAGGCAGGCATGGGGCCCTTAAGGGCATGACAATACCAAAATAATACATGAGAATGATATTTTAGTGGGTGTGAGGAGCTTTGGGTTCTTCATTAAGTTGCCCTCCTCTCATCTGCAGAGCTGCCCCTGGTGGGCTACAGGTCAAGGCTTGGTGAGCGCCCTGTTCCACCTCTCCCCGGGGATGTAAAACAGCCGGCCTCGGCGGCTCACATTGGGCTGACCTTCCACTGCCTCCTGGCTTTTTGTTGCTCCCTCATCCTGCATCACTGGTAGGCAGTTAAACAGTGAGTCAGAGAGTCACGTTACAAAACGAGCCAGAAAAGCTCTCATGCTCTTAGTGGCCCAGGGGCGATATTTTAAACAGATCCGATCGCACAATTTGCAGCTTTCCACAGTGTTGGCTGCAATCTTTGAGCTTTTAAAGAGGGCAGATTAAATGTTTTACAGATGCTTCTGTCATGGTCGTACAGTGGGAAATGCTGAAGTGATTTTTTTACTTACTAACTTGTCCAGTCATTGAATCCTTTATTGATCCAAGAGTGATTTTTATTTATTGACAAGTAATTGTTTTTTCTTTTTTTATGCTTTTCTACGTTAGGAAAAAATCATCCTTGTTATAAGTTTTGTTGAAGAATCATTTGCTTTTTCCTCAGAGTATAAAACATAACATGGTTCTATTGTTTAGCTGATGAACAAGGATTTTATTTATTTTGAAAGTTTAAACATAAGGTTAATTCTGGGTTAATGACTGGAAAATGATCTGATTCCTGTGTTTTCAGGAATATTTGAAAAAGCTAAGATGTTTGTAAATAATGACAATACAGATAATTTCCCCACAGACTCACTTAGCCTGATAACACTAAAGACGCTCTCTGCCAATCTTCAATTACCGACACTCTGAATTATGTAAACTTGCATAATCATGTCAACTAAATATATTGTATTTTCTGTGAAAATACAGGGTTTATGCTGAGCTCTGATGTGGCTGAAATCTGCAGAAGAAATTTGAAAATGAGTGTTGAGGCTAAAAGAAGCAGAACACTAGCAAAAAGGATCAAAATACAGACAAAAACTAAATGGAAATAAAATATAAATATGTATCATAAGGTTTCTTAAAAATACCAAAAGGCAATGCTTGCTAAAAGCTGCAAAATATTAGCTTCAGTAAATGTAAAAAAAAACAGCTTGATTAACACTAAAAGTAACAAAAGGCTAACTCCAGGTGCCACACTCAAAACACTGACAAGTGGGTGGGGAACTTGGATTATGTTTTGGCACTTAGATTTTGTGAAACATTAATCTCTGATACTTCTGTATAGAAAGTTTCAGCTGAATATGTTTAAAACAGGCTGAATTATAACCCTTTGTAAAACTAGGATTAGCGTTATTGGTACAGTTTGGGATCAGCATGAGCAATCTGCGTATGATCATTCTTAGCTACTCCACAACAAATTTAATCCCAATAAGAAAAATATGGCTGAATTACAGTCTTATAAATTTAACAAAATTTTGGCTTAAAGTATCTTAAAACAGATTAATTGAAGTCCCGCAAAAAACATAAAAAATAACACCTCGCATGGGATGTAGCAACAGTCTAGATGGAAGCTAAAAGGTGAAAATGGCTTACAAAATACTCAAAATAACAAAAGGGTAGCTTAAAAAGGCAAAAGCTAAAAGGTTTGTAGAACAAATCAAAAGAAGCCATTTGTGCTTCATATTAAAGTTATTATTTTACTGTTTTATAGTTTATTTAAACACAATTAGATTGTTTTTTCGGCATAAAATTTACATCCATATCTTTACTGTTCATCAAAAACACTTTCTTTCAATGTTATCTATTTCCATTTTAAGGTAAATATTCAAAAATATTCTGAAAAACAATACAACCAAGCTGTAGATGCATTGTTTTTAAAATGTTGCTTGAGTAAAAATATTTGAACGTTAGCATGAAATTTTATTTAAAGGCAAAAGTTAGTGAGAGAAAAATGCATTATTTTCTAAACAGACAGTGTTTGACTTTTGAATTCACCTTTAATTAAGTAACTTTTATAGCCATGTATTTACAGATATAAAGAGCATGATCTTTATATCTTACAGTGTGAAATTAGATGGAAATATGAGTCGTTGTTGTTTAGTTACCGTAAACTGAAACCTAAAGTGATGACTGATTCATCAGCTCTAATAAAAGGAGAAACTCTATTTTTCATCAAGCGTGGACGTGTGGACGTGGTGTGATGTGGGCTGTTTAGGAGCAAACAAAAAAAAGATGTCATGACCCGCAACCTATCATGTGCCCCCCGTCTTCACCATCCCGTTAAGCCCCTTGTCCTCCACGCCCAAACATAGCTGTTTAGAAGGCTTCGACAGACACACACATGCATGTTTGAACACACAAAAGCAGCTCAGAAACACTAATTAGACTGTCAGGGAGAAAGTGAGAGAGAAGGCTGTGGCTAATGTAACACAATTCTCCCCCTCCCTTGGTAAAGTGACACCAATTAATATATTATTGCATGTGAGTGTCTGTGCTTTCCCCCTCCCCTCGCTTCCCCCTTCCTCACTGCCCACCCTCCTCTCCAGCACCTCGAGGTGACAGGCCCACTGACACATCACTGCTCCACTCTTTCTTCTTTCTTCAGGCTGTTATGGAAGAAGGGGGGGGGGGACAGCAAATAAACAAAACCCTCACCACAGGAAGAGACATGACAGCAGAATGATGATGTGGGTGAAACATATTGCGTGTCCTCAAAGGCTTTTTTTAATTTGATTTTTTTTTTTTAACTTGATTTGAGCAGACAGTTGATGGCGTGCTGATATTAGAAGTCCTCACACTGATGACAATGGATGTGTTGAAAATGAGATTCCTTTATGAAGAGTTAATCCGTGACGTCCTGTTTTTCTTCTTTTTTCATTTTGTCTTCATTGTCCTCACTGATGTCTCGCCATCTATGGCTTTTCTGTGCAGCTTTGTCTTCACAGAGATCACCTGTCAGTCAAACAGTGCCTGCAAAGCTTTTCTCTTTAATCTTTCTGCTTGATAACACTGCAGACGGCACTAATTTCTTCATCCGTTTGGCTTTAATACGTCTCAAAAGTCAAACTAATATAATCTGAAAAGTCACACTCCTTTTTGGCATCATGTAGATGTGTTAAAAATTAAAGGCCTGGCATTCACAAATCGCCTGCAAGCTTTCAAACTCGAGTTGAAGCTGATCAAACCTTGCTCATTCTCACGTGTCACTGCAATACGCCATGCTTAGAGCACGACTCTCAGCTACTACCACACCAAATTCTAGCTCAGTATCTGTAAAACCAACTGAGTCGCAGCCATTATTGTGTTTTTTACCCTCAGCTGGCTGTGATGGCCATTTTGAATTGAGCTGACTCTAAAAGTTAATCAGCTGTAGATGTACATTCTGTAATTGCTTTCTGCGAGTTGCATTCAAATTGGTTCAGTGGCTCATGAGATATTTTGGTAACAGACACTCAATTACACACACATTATTGTTTGCCGTCGCCTTTCGGCGGTGGGCGACGAAGATTAAACGAGGCCGCGCGGTGATATATAACGTAGACGCGGTTTAGCTTTGCTCCTAATTTTGGACGATTCTGCTGGTATTTCAGAAATAAACAGACTGACAAAAAAGAAAAAGAAGTGTTAAAACAAAGTGAGAATATTCAGTTAGTGAGCCAAACGTCAAAGTTTTTTACAGTCGTCCAACGGTCCCTCTCTCTTCACACGGATCGCCATGGTAACGCGGCTGAATTAAGAGCTGGGATTCGTTTGATTTTCGAGTTAAATCATCTGTAAAAAGGCTCCACTCCTTCACAAATTCTTCTCCTGATGATATTAGACACAGTAAAAAAAGACCGAGACAGTACTCAAATGTCACCAGACAGAAGTAATATATTTATAGAGAAGTTTAATGCTCAAGCCAAATTGAAATAGATTGTTGTTTTTTTGCAGTTGAAGAGAAAAGTAGAGTTCCACTTTAACACAATTTTTGATGCAACATTGACAAATTTACACCAAACACAATGCTGACTTGATTGCATCCAACACTAAATTAGAGAGTTAGAAACTTGTGATTTGAGAGAAAATACATGAGTTTTCTCAACCTGTTGAGCTGTGGGTTGTTCCACCGATAACACGTAAACCACAGGCATTTACCACAAAATAATAAAATATGTGTATTTTAATACATTTTTCTGCAAGAAAAAAAAGTGTAATTAAATGAACTGAATCCAGAACTTTTATTGTTAGGTAAACAGTCAAGTTAAAAAAAAAGAAAATTCATTTTCAGCACATCTGTTGACCTGCCTAGGGAGCATATGTTACTTACTAAGCACGTAACATGTTTAAATTTAAGAAAACACAGCAACACTCAACGTTTCTTTTTCTCTCATAATCAGCTTTTCTGAGATCAAATCTTGGCTTTGGTCTGTGAGGCTTTAAAGCAAAGGAAACTGACTCCATCTGTGTCGCCACAGCAAAACAAATGAACAACTGTGGAGTAAAGTTTGTGTGAAGTCAAAAACCAAAAGTCAGCAACTGATGCAGAGCTAATGAACAGATTTCTTTTTGTTTTAATTTGCATGTACGGTTAATAAAGGAATAAAGTTACAAATGTGTATTTACTTGTGTTCGTCATTTTCTAAACTTATTAGTAGCAGTCACACATCTGTTGTCTCATAAAAACAAAAAAAAAAAAAACTCAGTTCAGTGCATTTGGTTTCTGTAGTTCCAGTTCACAAGAAAAGTCACCTCAGGGCACGATGCAGCAAAAATAACAAGTTAATTCAAGTCAGATTCAAATCTAAATTTAATATACATTCTGAAATGCCAATTAGTTCAAGTTCTCCATCTAAAAAAGCCAGCAGATTATATCAAATCTTTCCTTCAGCACATTTTCCCAGCCTGCACATGGTGGTGGTGACAGTGGGAAGGAATGACTCTCTTTCTTTCTTTTCTTCACTTCAGTAGAAAAAAGAACTTAATATTAGTTTCCTAATTCCTTCATCATCAGTGATTTTTTTGCTATTTAATGAGGAAAGAGGAAAAGAGAAAAAAGAGGAAATGTAATAAGAAAGATTGAAAGAAAGATTAGAAAATATATTAAATATACACCAAGAAAACACAAGGCCATACACCTGTCTGCTCACCTGAAAATACGCAAATATAAAAAAACAAACATAGCAACAAAATACATATCCATATAATAATACAATTTATTATAATTTCTTTGTAAAGCATACTGTAGGTATATATACACACAGACATATATACACACAGACATATATACACACAGACATATATACACAGACATATATACACACAGACATATATACACACAGACATATATACACAGACATATATACACACAGACATATACACACACAGACATATATACACACAGACATATATACACACAGACATATATACACACAGACATATATACACACAGACATA
>JARVGW010000564.1:3547181-3567832 GCA_031762495.1 Anablepsoides rubrolineatus | reverse complement strand
TCTAGTCCCTGTTAACAAACGTGCTGCTGAGTTTTGGACCAGTTGGAGACGATGGAGAAGAGACTGATCGATTCCACCATAGAGTGAATTGCAGTAGTCCAGTCTAGAAAAGATAAAAGCATGAAAAACCCTCACAAGGGTGTCATAAGGAAGGTAACACAAACTTAATACACATTTCTGTCTTCTGTCTATTGGGTTTGTTCAGCTTACAGCAGTGAATCACATGACCTGTTTACCCGAGACCTCAAATCCAAAATGTTTGTTGCTGTTAATTTATTACCTTGAGTAGTTCTCACTGAAATCAGCACAGTAACTGTCTCATGCTCAAGGATAGCCTGTTCTTTAAAAAAAAAAAAGCCATCATTCTCCCTCCACATCCAGCAGTCCTCTGTCTGTTAAAATAAGAACTGTCTGTTTATAAAAATTTTAAAAAGCGCTTGACTCACCACTACTCTGCCAGGTTATCATCACAAACATAAAATCGAAAGCACAGGCAGTGAAGAAGGGCCATTTAATTTAAACTAAGAATGGGACTTTAACAAAACCCATCCTGGTCGGAGCTAGGTCTCTTGCAGACGGCAGTGTCTGACTCAGCAGTTGGACACTCTGGAGGTTTATTCTACTGAAGTAAAGGCTGGTGAGGAATGATGTCTCTGTGCCAACAACAGGAACCAGCCAGGTGGAGATGAGATCCAAAGATCAACAGAGGAGCTGGTCCTGGAGTGTGAGCCCTCCCATCACCTTCTTCTGGGGCCCACAAGGGGACGTGGAGGGACTTTTTCTTTTGTGTTCCCAAACAAAAGTTATTGTTTTTTACTATTTTTTTAACAAATTCACATGCTCACCATTATATGGAAGTTAGCATCCTACTTTGCTTCAGCTTCAGAATGAACATATCTAAGCCAAGCATGGAGTTTGTTAGAATTTGGGCAGGGAAAAACCCAGAGTGCAGACAGGTTCAAAAAAAGGCAAAAACCTAAATTTATTTAAAGCAAAAATGTTGTCAAAGCAGCTCAAGAGCTTGGCACAAAATACACGGAACAAACCAAACAGGCTGGGGAGCACAATAATCTGACAAACACTGAAGACAGGACACAGAATATAAAGGCTAACTAATGAGACAAGACAAACACCTGGGAAAGAAACATGAGGAGCAGGTGAGAGTGGGTGGGGCTGGAGCAAAGACAGGCAGGAGAAGGAAAACAAAATAAAACACCCACACAGACACAGACTGTGACAGAGTTACATGTAATATGCAGATATTTTAACTCTATGCAGTCATACGATTTAACTGTCAATTTTTGTCCGTAATTGGATATTTCAAAATAAAAGTCTTCTCTAATAAAGTTAATAAAAAGCATTAAACGTTTTCAAGGGAACACAAAATTTTGTGTGGAAACTCAAGAAGTGTTGCAAGGTAATGCAAAAGTATTGAACACAAAAACAAAACAAAAAAATCCCCCCATGTCCCCTTGCGGACTCCATATATTCTGTCTTGTGCCAAATGACGAATTGATAAAAAAAAGAAAAAGAAAAAAAAAAAGTCAGGATCTGGGTTTTTGGTTATGTCGTGTTTTTCTATTTTTTCAATTGTTACTTTTTGTTGTTATTTTTTAATGTTCTTTGTGTTTTATGATTGTTTTTAGTTCTGTTCCTTTTGTTTTCATTGGATTAATTTCTGTGTATTTCTTCCTGCCACCAGCCACTTCTCCCTCACTCAGTACTTTTCCAGTCAGCCTGTCCCGCCCATCTCCACCTGTTCCCTGTTTCATCGGTGCTGCAGCCACTCTGCTCATCAGCCCTGTCTTTTAAGTCTCTCAGCTTTAACTCAAGGCCAAAAAACTCAAGTTGTATTTGAGTTCCTTGAGCGCTTTGCATGGGTCCAAACTCTACAAAGTGTGACCAAAAGAAACCTAAAGTGTGCAGGACCAAGTCAAAACCCCAAATCTGACATATACCATCTGCAAAACTCTTCTGAAAATATTTTATTGGATACTGTTTAAAAAATTTACAACTAGATATTATTTCTTGCCTATGGCTTTATTTTTTTTTAATTAAAAAATAAATTCCTTTATAGCTACCTTCAGAGTATACCATCCTCCTCATTGTTTATCATTGTTGCTCTCATATGATCTCATTAAACCTATTGTTTTTGCTGGTTAACCTCTGTTTTTTGATTGTTCCAAAGACCTTCAATCATTCTGTCACAGCAGTGCTTTCTGGGCACTATGCTTGTAACCCTTGACCTTCTTAGTATTGGTTTCTTGTAATGATGGTGATCTACTGTCGGCAGTGAAGTTCATTTTGCTCTGGGGTTTGCTGGAATTTATCAACTAAAGGTCTACACTGTAAATGAAAATGGATGACTGAAAAAAAAACAACAAAGCCTCTGGAGAAAGTGTGACATACCACACACAAAAGATACTGTTATTTTCTGGCAGATTACCTGACTATAACTGAAGAACTGAAGGTTGTTATGTACTATATATAAATGAAAAAAGTCATTCAATCTGTCCGTCAGAATATGTTTTCCTAAAGTGTTGTTCAGATGCTGAATAAAAGATCAGGGTTTTTAATTAAAAAGCCCCCAAACTCAAAGTCAATCTGGGACACCAACTCAAGAAATAAAACTCAAATAAACTGCAGCCAATAAAAATTCAAACCCTTGAGGGCTGCCCTTATTGGTCTGATCAGGCAAGATTTCTTTGTTCTACTGAAATTGAAAAGTTTCTAATATTTCTTGTTTTTGTTTTTTTTGCAAAACCAAGTTTTTTTATGTGATACCTTTGAATATAAGTGACAATATGTGCAAGATAGCTTCTATAGTAATGCATTTTCCTGTTAGCAGCACTAGTAATTAGTGTTTAGCTGTTTTCCTTTGTACTGGATTATGGTAATCAAGTTGCTTAAAACATTTCACAGAACTAAGATGGATTACCTAATCCTGAAAAGTACACATAGGATTACCAAATTAGACTCACGCTGATCCTGATTAAACTTTTTTTCAAACAACTAAGAAGAAGGTATTACATCTTTCAGATTAAGAGCACATAAACACAGTCAAAAGACTCGATAATGTTAGAGGAAACAGGAGTGAATCTGCTGATAAATGGTAAAAAATAAAATGAAAAGACTAGAAAGAGAACTGACCAAAATAAAGATTGGGGATCAAGCAGAATGATGCAGCACCAAGACATTTGGCGTTTAAGCACGAGGCTTTTTTGCAAAACGTTTGTTAGATCAGAAAAGTTAACATTTGACATATTTTCAGTTTTAGAAAAAATACACAAGGTCCACATTCTGTCAGAAATCCTGATTTCAATTTAAAAATTAAGAACACAAAGCCCCTGTGAGAAACACAATTTTTAGCTTTTGTTTCTTCTTATTTATTTATTACTTTATTTATTTATGTAAGAGTACTTTTAAATAAGTAACAAATCAGATTGACATTTGATAGATGGAGAAGATTTTTTTAATGTAATTGATTTTTTAATTAAAATGTTTTATTTGAAATATTAACACTATATTTTTGTTACTAAATCATAACTATTATTTTACTCTTTTAATCATAAAAATGTCATGCATAACCTGCACCTGTGTGCACACATGCAGAATATTCAATTAAAATTAAATAAAACTGAATATTATTTCTATCAATTGTGACATATTATCAGCCTGAGTTTGCTTATTGTATTATCCCAAACAGCTGCAGTTTACACACAAACATGTATGTTAAAAGGTTCACAGGCTCTGAAGATATAAGTCACCACAGTCTTGTGGAAAATTGTCATTATTATGCTGCATTCATGATCAGCTGGCTTCAGTGCCTCTGCTTGCTCATGAAGACCCGTGGGATCGAAGAGAAAATATATGGCTTGTGTGCATTTTTCATAATTGGCTTTAAGGTGAGACAAGTGTTTGAGGTGTTTGTGCAGACTCCAAAACAGGCTGTTTGAATTCAGACACTGTGCTTCCACGTCTCCAGTGCTGCATTTGTTGATGCACTGCAGCATTATTGTCTGTCCTCAAGTACGATTCAGAACCCGATTTTGTTTTAGTGCTCTTCACAATCATAAACGTCTCATTTTATTCAGATGTTTGGTATTTGAATGCAATGAGAGTAATATAAAATGGTAATATAACTTCTTTCTCCAGCATGTGTCTCTGATATTTTGTGATGTTCTTTGTGGCCTGGCAAATATTTTGCAGGCTTTGTATGTCAACTTTCTTGTTTCTATGCAAACAAGTGAGCACTATTGTGAATGATGACAGCCCACAACACAGCTGCCCTTTTCCAACCATTTATTGTGTCCAAATTTTACAACACCTCTGTTGTTTGTGCTTGAAGTGTGGTGTTCGGAGATATGAAGGGATGAGAAAAAAGAAAGTTCATTCCCCTTTGTACACTGAAAGTCACCAAAACAAAAGTGAGCTGGCTCATAAAATAAAATGTCATCAGAAAATAACACTGGGAGTCACAGAGTGAGCAGTCACAGCTCTGTGAAACAATAAAGGCAACTTTATGCACTGATCTGAAGATTTGATGGGAAGATTTTCCTACATTTGGGTAAATCCAGGCAGGGATTGCTTCAGCTTCTCAGCTTTTATGCTAAATTAGGCCAAGCGGTTATTGGCTGTGGTTTACTGGGTGCTCTTTGTTTACAAGAAAACCAATATCTTCATACTTTTAAATGGTGAACTCTCTAATGTCAGTCCAGCAATTATATTTTTAGTGGAGCTTCACTTGGCATGATCACATTGAAAAAAGCCACATCCTACAGACAGATTTCTTTCCCTTAGTTTTTGGAAACACAATAGTATATCTTCTCAACTTGCTGATATTCTAAAGGCCTCTTTATCAGTTGTCCTGTGAGTGACTCAGGAGCAGTTTTGACATGACTGAGATAGGAAGGCAGTAGATGAAGGCTAAAGGTGGGTGAGTCAGTGAGGTGATGGCCATCTATTAGATTATCATCAAGCACAGATGCAGTCAGACCAAATGTCTCAGCTCTGCCATATTTGCACAGGTGTCTCATTAGTGTTTCTGGCAATCTCCCACACATCATTATGGCCAACTGATTAACTGTTGTTGGTACACTTTGTCCCAGAGTTTCAAATATAACTCACCAATTTTAATTTAGAAGACAGCTTTTTCCTCTTGCAGGAAATGCTAACCTGAAACTGTGGGCACCAAAGTTTCCTGCATGAACTGGGTAGATGAATAGATCTAACGTCAAAATGTGTGGATTTCATTCAAGATTCAAGATTTACTTTGTTCAGTACATGTACGATATTGGTGAAATGGAAAAAAACACATCAACTCCAACTCTGCTGGACATACACAAGCAACAGGAGTTAAAAATGAACACATAGTAAGTATGTATGGAAATAAAGAAATCTGCAGTTTGGATATGATGTGCAGAGAAAACTGATTATTATCCCTCCCTGCCTTTTGTCCTTGAGATAGATAAGATAAGATAAGATAAGATAAGATAAGATAAGATAAGATGGTTGAGAAGCTTTATTTACAAAACAGAAGTCCGTTTTTTAAATGGTGTTTATTTTTTGGTTTCCAGGACACATCAAGTTGATTAATGTTGCAGTTTGGTGATAAGAACCGTGTAACTTTTTTTTATACCTTTTCTGCAAGTTTTACATTGTATTTTTACAATGTTTTTATTTATTTAGGATACAATATGCTTCCTACAAAAAATAAATGTGAATATTTTCCTAAATTTCAAGTAATTATCTCAAACATTATGTAAGTTATGAGCAAAAACAAAGCAAAGTAGTCACAAATGAAGAAGAAATCATGTGTTTGATTATATCTAAACAAACATTCAGTGTTATTTTGTAGGGTTTTTAATTTTTTTTTAATGCACTGTGAGGTTTGATATTGGTGTTGGAATAAAATGTTATACACATCCCTAAAAATGACACAATACAGTAAAAAATTCACAAAAACAATGTGATTAATGCAGTTTCACAGGCATTTAAACAGCTGTAATTCTCCTCTTAAAGTCAAACTTTTTGACTTTTTATGAGTTTATGTTTAAATCCCCGGTCATGCTCTCTGATTGGCCGGTTAATTTTACAGGGCGGCTGATGTTCAGGCATTTAACATCTGGGAGAAAAGTGAGCCGGGCGAGGCGGAGTCTAAAGATCAATCTCAAATCGTTAGCCAATCAGCGGCGGAAAAACTCCCAACGTCGCTACGTGATTGGCTAAAACGCCTGTCAATCTCCATTGAAGAGGCGTGGCTTAAACGGCTGTAGAAATGTTTTGATTTTTCAGTCCGACTGGCTCCAGTCCTGTCACAGCAGTGTGTGGGGCTTCTTTTCGCTACGCTGGCGCTCTGGGAATACTAACAGTTTTCCGAAAACAACCAGCTTCAAACTAACAATTAATTCATCTTCTGCTCTATCGTGACTTTGTTATATTTCTCCGACTTGAATTCGCCACAGAAAGAGACTGCGACGAGTGTTTTTCTCAGTGGAAGTAGCAGGGAGACAATAAAAGGTAAGAGCTGGTTTTTTAGTTGCTGTCGCAGCTGTGCTGACTTTGCTCATTAAGGATGATGCTCTAACTTTGTCACAAAGGAGGGATTATAACGGCGTGAAAGGGGAGGCTAATCGTTTAAAAACAACATGGAAGAAGTGTTTAATTAGCTTAAATTATTCCTCAACTCTAGCCAAGTTAAATTTTGGCTCCAGAGAAGCCGCCGTTTATTTTAATTTTATTTTTTTGCAGAAATATAAAAGCCAGCTGAGGCGGCGCGCATTTCTCCTCAATATATTTCCACTTGTCATGAATGTTTTCCCAACTTATAAATATTTAGTGTCCGCACTTCCATAATCTTTCCTCTCATTATTGCAGCCAGAGTCTCTGCAACTTGTCTTGTGGGAATTTGACCCGAAACACTGATTGAATCCGGATATCAGTTAATTTTCCAGAGAAAGCATGCTGAACTTGTTTATACTGGATCTGCGTGTGGAAAATAATATACCCAATGCACCGAGATGTGTGTGTGTGTGAGGGGACGAAATAAAACATTTGAGCCCTCTTTCAATCAGAGGAGATAAACATATCGGGCTGAGAGGAGGAGATAATTGGGTGCCTGTTTTATTACACTGAAAATGAACATTTCCCTTCCAATTCGCCAACATGTTGGCTCCTTAACCATCCTTACTTCATCTGCAGATGGGTCTAGATGCCAGAGAAAGAGAAGGGAAAACGATGAGCTCATTGTTCTAACAGGTTTCAGCTTTTGCACGCAGAGTTTGAACAGTGGATGCATGACACAAGGAGATTAGAAACTATTGTTTTTTTTTTATTATCTTTCCTAAGATTCATTCCTGGTTATTTGTGTTGAAATGGATGCCTGGAGCTGCTCTTGAGGGGTTCTCTGCAGAACTATAGCTGTATGATTTGTTTCAGCCTGTTGTGCATTAACTCCCTCTCCTCCCTCAGTGGGTTTCCAGTTTCAGTTGAGGCTAACAACAATCCAACAATAAATGCATCTCAACAGGGACAGACTACACCAGCACCTTTGTCGATACCAGCCTGTTGCAAATCGTTTTAGACCCAAAAGCAGCTTCTTGGTGGTGTTATTTTACTCCTTGCCAACTCTCATTGCTTTGCAAAAGTTTTTGCAGCCATTAAGACAACATTATGCTGACTCTTCTGACTGATTCAGAAGGCTCTTTGTTTTGTTTTTTTAATCATTTCGGATCCAAGCAATGAGATGTTTGGTTGGTGACTTCCTTTGGTTTTGTCCCTGCTCCTCTCAGCTGCTGCTTGATTTCATAGAATAGGGAGAGGGGGTGGCTTTCATGGCTTGTGGTTTCCTACCACATTTGTAGAATGACTTGGCACTCTTTTTTTTGCTCTGAGGAAAAAAAATGCAGTGTGATTCCACGTTATTCTGTTTGACATGTAGCTGGTGTGCTGACAAGTAGAAGAGCCACTTCTGCGCAGGACAAGTGGGATGCTCCTGCCTTTAACCAGCAGATCTGTCTGTGCTCTCACTCACACGATGAATTGTGCATACCCAATCTACATTCAGCCCTCGCGCGCGGCAGTTGTCCACACTCTAAATCAACCCAGCTCCTCTTTGTTTTTCCTCCCTCTTTTACACGTAATCATCAAGGAAATGTCTTTCTGCTGACAAGCGAGTTAGTCATAAGTGTGAGAAAGAGCAAAGTACCAGCAACACATTCATTCCTCATCACCGCAGAAAATTGCCTCCTCTTCGTCCAGCTCTGATAGGCCCATTGCTTAGTTAGCGTGGTTAATGGTGCATTTACCGCAGTGTGTAATTTTATTTCCAATTTCCATTTTGTCATTTGCTTTTAGTATGAAATGACAAGAGGCCCCCGATGTAAGGACCCTATGTGTGCAGATGGCATCGTCCTAATGGTCCTCAGGGTAATGATGGTTGAAATAGGTTCCTAACTGGAGGCTGGGAGTTGTGGTCCTCGGGGGGACATTCAGTTTGACTATTTACTTTTTCATCATCAAGATGAAGTGCTTAGTTTCTAACTATAACTGTATATATTTATAATGCACATACACACTTCTTTTGCAGCTTGAATCGGTCAGAAGGAAAAGAAAAAAGCTAAATTGTAGTGGAACAAATGAAGACTCTTTACATTATATCCCCCGGCACACTTGAAGTTGCTGAATTGCTGCACTCATCCTCATTTCCCCCCCGCTTTCCGAGCTCGGTGGAACTCGATGGTGTTGGATGATACATTTTAGGCTGTTGTTGTGCCACCTTAACAACAGTGATTTGTCTGGAGTGTCTCCGATCTCATGTGCAACTGTTGATGTCTAAAGACCGGGTTAGCGCAGTGCTGTGCTTCAGGAAGCAACAGTTAATCTCTCCTCCTCACACGCGACATATGGGACTTTGTTTGGCCCTGCACCTGATAGCGGCACTGGTCTGTGACACCTCATACTTCATTTTGATAATGGCTGGTTACCCGTGGCAACTGTGCTGCCAGCGAGAGTCTTGCTTCTTGAAGGGCAAGAAAGGCAAAAAAAAAAAAAAGAGAGAGAGAGATGGGCGGGTTATGAGGATGTGCACTTCAAGGTTTTCTTCCACCCATATCCCCACTTTTCCCTGGCTGGTTGCATTGTAACCAGCGAAGGGTGTGGGACCCCTAGGGAGTGAATTATTACCTGTCAGCCCTGCAAGCTCTTTGCCATCCATAATCCTGGGCTGACACAGCACAGGCCAGTCCAGGCTATCTGCTGAGACCACTAGGCCTTGGCCTCAAGGCCTGGCCCTGTTTGGCCACAGCTGGTAAGAAATCACATTAACATGTTGCATCAGGCGTTACAAATGCACAGGTTGGGTGCAGCAGATGGACCTGCCTTAGCATGAAACCTGGCTCCTCCATCAGTGCTCAGGCTGCAGGTTTATGTTTTTTTTTAAATTTTTAGACGATTTTTTATAACAGCTCCTTCAGAAACAACTTCCTTACTGTGCCCGAAAGAAAAGTTGTTGCTCATCATTTTGCTGATTCAGCGCTCTGAATCTTTCAGGTATATCAGCCTGTGTTTTTTTTTTAAGTTCATTTATAGCTTGCCAGTGGCACAGACGTGATATATAGTGCCAGTCTTGTTGCATCTGTTTCCAAGTTATTGGTGCAGGCTGCAGTAAGTTAAGGTGAATACAGCACTGACAGTCTTTCCTCTCACTGATCCAGTCTGAATCCTTGGCAGACTTATAATTATGTTTGATTCCAAAAACAGGCCTGCAGTTGTATCCCTCATGTGGTCCTGGCGTGGTAAGTCCTCCACTAGAAATTACAGTTAAACTGATGAGTGTGTAAATTTGGGGAGGAAAACTTTGGAGTTCAGTCAGAGGCTAGAGGGACAAAGAAGGGGGGGAAAGAAGGCGGGACATGGCGGAGCAGAAACTGGACATGTGACAGGCCTCAGTCCAACCATCCAGACTGGCTGTCTTCTGGTGGTTTTTGCCGAGCTCTTCTTCAGAAACATTAACCCCTTGTCGAACATGAGCTGGAGTTTCTTTTGCCAACCCACCAAGGCCACAAGCAGCAAGCAGGAACAATTCACGACTGTCTGGTTTTACACTCCATGAAGCACAATGGAACGAGTCCAGCAATTAAAGGGGAACATATAACCTGAAGCTAGCAAATTCAGCAAAGTTTCAACGATTTATATTCCCAGTGTAGAGAGAGGGTCTAATGTCCACAAATTAAAATGCACACTTCCTTTTTTAAGGCTTTTGTTCTCCTTCATTTCATGTAAATGTTTAAACATGCACTGTGGTTTTTATGTTTTCATTGTGGTTTTGTATTGAAAACGCTACAGTTGGAGTAATAATACTGGTAGGCTCGTGTTTTTCTTGGCTCCCTCCCTGCTGCAGAAGATGCCCTTTTTTTAAACACAGGACATAATGCACATCATTCATACAGTGTCACACACACATGCTCCTCTGAATGATGGAGTGTGGAAACATCATGTGCAGCCCACAGGATAGTGGAAAAACAACATGCACAACAAAAAGGATCTCTTTTAAATAGGAAAAGAAATTATCCAAAATTGAGTTCTCATCTTCTTTTCTATGCAAATTTCACGTGACGAGGTGATGGTGCAGCCTCATACCTACTTTTCAGTTGTAACAGCTATAAATGGTTCCAACTTGATGTGAACTCTTCAAAGCAGGGGTGGGTGTATCGATCCAAGCATCACTATTAAGATGAGTGTCGATCTTATAGTTTGAAATTGATTCTTTTGTTTACACTTTATATTTCACAAATAAGTGACAAAATAATGTGTGCCTACAAACCTTGAGTTGACCTTTTCAAAAGATCTGTTGTTTACTTTGTAATGTTGGAGGGCCTTCTTTAGTATTACCTGAACAAAGTAATAAAACATCTTTTGACCTCCTGAGTGAAAAATCCAACTACAGGAACTCTACCAGGACAAACAGCACCCCACAGAAAGGGCTGCTGACTTTCTTAAGGCAGCAGCACATATTACAATTAATAAAATAGATTTTTGACATTTGAAATATGTTTCAGTCTTTCATGTCTGCGGTTCGATGCAGCTGAAATACATTTTACCTACCCCTGATGGTATGGTAGTTACTAGCAATATGCCTCAACTAAGCACACATTTTTTTTGTATTTTATTCTATATTTTGTATCTAAAGTGTGTGAAGTTCATTTTTACATTACAGCAGCGTATCACAATGCATGTCTCTCAGTTTATTGCTTCTTACTGCCTCATCATGCTTTTTTTTGTTCTCATTTCCATCTTTATTGCTGAGCATTTTTCTGTGCTTCATTTCACAGAGATTGGCTCTCAATCAAACAGTGTGGGCGGCACAGTAACGATTCTTTTTCTTGGACTTTCAATTTGGGAAGTTTTCTGTTAGTGAAGTTATTTTCTTTGCCTGTTCTTCTACTGCGGCCATCACAACTTATACTAACAGTCCAGTTACTTTCCCGTTTCCTCTAAACAAACGGCTGTTTCTTCTGGAGGAAATGTAACCATCCATCTTTGTGCCAGAGGTTATTTCCCTGGAAAGACCTACCAGACACCCCAAGCCTTTCACCACCTTGCTCTTATTTGGTGTACACTCTCTGAATGAACATTTGGCACAGCTGGTTTCTGTTTTATTTCAGGTAGAGGCTGTTAGTGCTGCTTGTCACCAAGATTCAGAACATGACTGTGTTGAAGGCAAACATTAGAGGTCTTTTTGCAGTATCCCTTATTAATCCAAATATGTTTGGTTTTTTCCTCACAGATGTAGCAGCATGGAAAGGGGCTCAGAAGTGCAGAGAAATACTAAAATAGAAAAGAAAAATGTGTAAAAAGAGATGGAAATAAATTTGGTTTTGCTGAAGCTACTTGATGATGCCTGTGAGGCTGCATGTAGACATGCCAGCTTTGGCACATTCCAGTTCTTAAATTCTTCATTATTAATATCATTGTTGTTTTTTTTAGCTGCTCCCTTCTGCTGAGGTCCCCACAGCGAGCAATCTCATGCCAGATATTTGGCAATTGTTTTCCACCGGATGCTTTTTCTGATGCAACTTGGACTTGAATCTGCAGCCTCGGGATTACAAGACCGCAGCACTGACCACCAAGCCCAAACTCTTTGTTAGGATGTTGTTTTTAATTAAACGTGACAAACTTCTCTGACAGGTTTCAGTTCAGTATTTAGAAGATGACTGCATGACTAAGCTCCCGCTTTGTGCAAATATATGATAAGGAGACCGCTTTTATTCAGTGTGTTGCTGCAGGTGAAGGAAAGCTTGATGAGGTTTTGTGTAGACTCTTCAGTCTTGAATCAGTAAGCAAAAAGTTAAAATCAAAATTTGAAGAGTAATATTAGAGCTTCATGCATTATTTTCATTAAGTTTTAATTATTTTGTTTTTATTTAGGAAAAATTATGAGAAGTTCAGAATAATGCTTTTAATTAGATGGATACAAAATACCACAGTTTAATTTTTTTCCACTGATTGTTGCCTTTTTATTTTTGTGAGTGATGATCATAAAAACAATTAAAGTTTGATTAGTCGCGGACATTTTGTATCAACTCAACAGTTGTTTATCAGTAATGAAAGCGTTCATTAACTTTGGCTCTTGTATAAATGAAAAGTCAAGTTATTATGGCTGATAATTTCAATTATTGTTTAGATTTGTGTTTTTTTTTCTTATTTTATTATTATTACGACTAAGTTAACAAACAGCCATGACCTCAAGTCAAGGTTTCATCCTCAATTTCTCTTCATTGAAAACTCTCCACCATCACAGCTGATCCCACATTTATAATACAAACTGTAGGGGGTTCCATGGGGAAACTGGCCATAAAATAATATGTAAAGCACAGTGAGAAATGCTGCATGTGATGGCCGTGGTGGAAAATGGAGGAATAAACTTTATCATCTATTTAACAACCTTTTTATAAATGCAAATTGGTGTTAAAGCTTTGTGATAAATGGCCTGGAAAATACATTTTGTTCTCTCATGTCGAACATGTGGATAAATCACTCGGTCTGAATCTGAAGGTAAAATCAGTTGGGTGAGCATTTTTCTAACCAGTTTTTAAATGTGTTTTATGTGTTTGTGTAAATGGGGTATGAGTAAATAGAAAATCATTTTGATAGTGATTTTATGTTTGCCATGTGCTCTGTGTATAGAAACAAGCTGAAGTAGTGAAAACGGTGGTTTCAAATAATATTTTTGTTATAAAATCCTGATGTTGCAGAGCAGAATAGGAGTGATGTGGGTAAAGAGGCTTCACCATGGTGACCATAAAAATTCTACCTCAGATAAACATTATTTTCCTTTTTATTTCCTGGTTTCTCTTGTTTGGTTTGTCACATTCTGTCCAGAGGTATTAGATAAACTAAATGGCGGCGGGGGGGCTGCTCTATCATTACTGAAGTAATTCAGAGTTATGGTCATGTCTTATTGTTGGTTATTGCTGTTCTTTGACATCTTTAATTTTTATGACCCTGAAATGTGAAATGAAGCAGAAAATTAAAAATCAAAAATAAGTACCTTGTTTTTTTTTCTCTCCCATTCATATACCCTCCACACCTCCCCCACCCAGTTATATCACCTCATCCTTGCTCTCCACACACTTAACTGACAGGTTTTCATTTATTAAGTGTTTGTTTCTGAAAGATTAATGTCTCTAAAATAAACAAACATATTGTGAGTCTTCTTAAAAGTATTGAATGTGCATCTTTAAATGAAGATTTTTCATGTATCTAATTTCCAAAATTTCTAAAACTGGCAGGACAGATTTATTTTTTGTCCTTTCTTTCAACTCTTCCCTTTTTGATTTTACAGAAGTAGCTCAACTCAGGAAGCCCTGAAGATAAATTTTCACTGATGATTTTTGGGATTCTGATTAGATTCCTAACCATCTATCTTTTTTTACAAACACCTAATGCTTTGTAAATCTAAATTGAAACTGATTTTCTGCAAACAACTTTCTGTATAACTTCCTGTTTAAATCTGTTACATGTTAAATTTAGAAACGGTGCTCTTGCTCATAAGACCGAACTTTAAATGTGTGTGTCTGAAGTGTTTGTGTTTTTGCAGACCCTTTTTTTTTAATTGGCACTTAAGCTCTCACGCTATCATTTGTGTGTATTTTAGTGGTCACCATATGTGCAGCGAATATTTGGCTCGGATGCTGTCTGAGATAAGTACGCTCGCCTACACTTAGCGTGGTCATTTTCCTCCATTTCTCAGAACTACGGGCTGGTTTCCATCAAACTCAGGCTATTTTTAAAACTGTCTTTTTACAGGGGGTGGGGGTTATTGGGGGGGAGGGTTTCAGCTCATGTCAGATAAATCCAAACCAGGCTGCGGTCCAAAGTGAGTAAAACATACCTCCTCCCCCTCCTGTATTCTAAACTCATTCCAATAGTGTGTGTGTGTGTGTGTGTGTGTGTGTGTGTGTTGGTTTATTAACCATGTGTTGACTCACCCCTGCAGCTGTGTGTGTGGGAAAGATTGCTTTCCTGTGTAAAATTAGTTTTTCAGCATGCACCACATGGATCTTGTACAGTTCAGCACTGATGCTGTGATATAAAATAGTTCTTAAATAATTGAAAGTATTCTTAGACAACAATTAGCACTTATGGGAAAAAAAACTGTTGGACTGGAACAAAAACTTTTTTTTTTTGCATTTTGTGAACAGATTTAAGTCAAAATATTTTTTGGCAGGACAGTGGTTAAAGCTGTTGCCTCACAGCAAGAAGGTCATAGGTTTGTGTCCCCTCTGGGGCGTTTTTGTGTGGAGATTTCTGTGGGTTCTTCAGTTTTCTCCTAAAGATCAAAACATGTATGTTAGGTTAATTGGTAGCTTTTAAATTGTTCGTAGGTGAGAGCGAGTTTGAACAGTTCTTCCCTGTGATGGACTTATGACTAGGCCTGTCACAATAACAAATTTTGCTGGATGATGAAATGTCTCAGAAAATATGGAGATAAATGATAATATTGTTTGGAGGACATTTTAAACTAATATAATGACTAGGGCTGGGACTAGGGTTTGATTTTGAAATTAGTTAAGCATATCATGCAGTAACAGATTTATCTTGACATAGAAGCCATTCTCAAAGGATCTAATTCTGCAAATGGTAGAAACGCTACCATGTCTGAGGGCAAATCAAAAGATGTCATGGCCTCTGTTATCTTTACGTTCAGCTGAGAATCAGCTGGCAATGTTAGTGATTCCTTTGTTTCTTTTGTTATGCCCCAGACAACTTGTTGTCGGGAGCTAACATTAGCACTGACCGTCAGCCGAATGTAAATCCTACGGCAAGCCAGGAGTGACACAACATGCAGCTTCATCGCACACAACAACCATAGGGAAAAATTGATCTCATGACATATGAAGCGATTTCCCCAAATTTGAATGAAAATCGATCCAAATCAATTAAATCAACAATTTTTTTTAACCCAGCCCTAATAATGACCCACTTCCTGGTTATGCAGTTTACGGAAGTTTATGAAATTTATGTAAAACTGCTGACTGATCGAAAGCAAAGTTTGTGAAAACAGCACACAACAACAGCTTTTGAAGCTGTGACATCGCTACCTGCCTCGTCATAAACTGACACAAATTTCTTTTGGCTTCAAATAATTGTGGTCACCCACACGCAGCTTACAAAGTTTACAAAATTTACGTAGGGTAAAAAAAACTCTGTGAACCAAATGTTTGGCATGATGGCCTGAGGGCATCCGGAGGCAGTGCCATCTGAAAGAAGCGTCGGAAAACTGAAGACACTCTTCTAGCTGAATGTAGCATGAGAGCATCACTGGCAGAGGGTAGAGAGCATGCACCTAGAAAATACCTGACGGATGGAAACCTCATATTAATTTATATGTTAAACTGATTTATTTCTTATTGTGACCGACCTACTTATGACCAGTCCAGATTTTCTGCCTCTCATGGACACCAACCCTCCACCACCCTCCATGGAAGAGCGGTTCAGGAAAATGAATGAATTATTGTTTTGATTTGTGTCACAAAATATAGAGATAATGTAACCAAATGCCAATATCATTGTGTTGTGTGTTAAACTTAAATACCTGCAATAATTGCACAAACTACTTTTGGTTTGTAGAAAGTAAAATAATTTTAGTATGACCTCTTAAAGATAAAACATGAAACATGCTGCTAAGAAAACATTTTTTAACCTTCTGGTTATGAATCAAAAATAAACTGATATTTATAAGTAAACATGCCCACTAAATTTTTATGTATTGTATATAGATGCTTGAGTTGCTGTGAATGTGATGGCGAGAGAGAATTATTACTGAAAGTCTCCTGACAAAGACCAGGGTCAAGTTATTTTTGCACAAAACTGAATTGGAGTCAAGCCGTGGTGCTCCAAACATTTGAACAATTTTAGAGTAATTGCAGATGATCATTCAGTGTGTGTGTGTGTGTGTATGTTAAGTGCCCCTGCAGTAATGTGGATGACTGCTTCATGCAACAAAACATGATCATTAATTTACTGCGAGGCAGTAAACTTTTTTATTTTTCCACAGAGCGATGCACAAACAAAAAAAACCTCCAATTGCGCCTCGCAAGATGTTCGAGTTCTCCAAAGCAAGAATCTATTAGATCGGTCGTTATTGCCTACTTTTTTCTGCCCCCTTGCCTTAATCTTCCCCTAAGGGGTAGTTTCTGTTGACTGACAGCATGAAAACCATCCGAGGGTAAACAAAAACCCAGACCACTCTGTTGCTTTAATGCCACAACTGAATGACAGGAGTTTGTGACAAGAATAAGTGTGTGCCACGCGCACATTGACACTCAGGCCATGTCTGGGTCTGACAGTAGCCCTCTAGCTAAACAATGTGTGTTAGTGTTGGCCTGTAGCTACAGGTACCAGGAGGATGAACTGTCAGAAAGACCAGTTTAAAGGCTTGGACACAAAGACATTTCACAGGTTTCTATACTGTTGGCTTGGGATTGCACAACTGTTCTCTTGGAGATTGATTCTTGCAAAGTTTTGAGTTAAAACTGTAAAAAAAAAAAAAAAAAAAAAAAAAACTACAAGCAATGAAAACGTTGATCACGATGGAGCATTGCAGAAATCTGACAGCGTGTCTGCAGATTGCTTCACTTGGATCTTGTCTTCTAAAGAACAAGAATCAAATAATTCATTTTCCTTGCAACAAATTCCATCCGTGTTTCCCACACTGTTACTGCTAGATTCAGTATGGCTTCAGCTGTCCGGTGTCCACTGAGGCGTCTGATATATTTGTTTCTTCACTATGACAGATATATAGGGAAACGGGATATGCTTCTCAGTTTGAAACCGTGTCATGGTTTTCTTTTGCTTCTGGAACTTCTGATTTTAGTCATTCAGGTCACGAAAGTTTTGGCTCTGTGACACCCTTGAAGCTGTTTTGCCTCTATAAAATAATGTTTGTCTTTGTTAGAACTTTTCTTACCTTATCTTGTCCAAAAAAAAAACATTTGGATGCACCTGGAGCAACTGTATTCATGATCATAATCAGACTTGTTGATACCTTTTCAAACAGAATGGTCAGTATGCTGCAGAACAACTCAATGTTTGTATAACTCTGTCCCGGACTGTTCATCTAATACTCATTTTTGTGCCAAGATATACATTTTTTTTTTTCCTCCGTTTAATTCCAACATTTGCCTGACCGACATTACCAATATCTTTAAAATACAGGGGTCCACGTGTGCTCTAACCAACCTCATTTCTAGTCATGAGTTTGATATAGTGATGCATGTTTGATGCTGGTTTTTAGCTATCAGAGTGCACTCAGATGTGATTCAGCCGGTGCCACTTAAATTTACACACGAGAGCTGCAGGGTTGTTCACGTTCCGCACACTGTAACACAGACCGTACCATCTCAAACACACATGCTAATGGATGGAGGTGTGGAGGCATCGGTTAGATACATATGCAGAAAGGCACGATGATATAGCTGTGTGATTTACTCCAGAATGAAAGTTCAGACATAGAATGAGCTCAAGGTAAAATAAGGTAAATAAACAATAAAGGAAGCGATTCACCCAGATTACAATTGATCATTAATATTTTCTAACGACTCTCTTAAACAAATTATCTTGAATTTTTATTGAACAGACTGTATGTACTAAAATAAATAAACCTAAAGAATATCTAACTATGCACTTTTTTTAATCAGACCTATGGTGCAAATTTCATTGACTGCTTAAATCAGTCTTTTAACAAGCTGCAGCGTCTCTGCCATGATCCAGAAGGCTTCCTTGCAAAAGGCGACGTGTCTGTGTTTTCCGCTCCTCAATCAAAGCTCCTCTGATGTAAAAAAAAAAATGAAATGTGTAAAGGAGAAGAGACAGATTAACTAACTGGTTTGTGCCCAACATGTGCAGGAGACACAGGTCACTTACTGCACCGAGGCGGTCTATTCACCAGGAAGATCTTTTTAATTAGGCTATGTTCTTTTAATTAACCAGCCAGAGAAATGTCTGTGTCCATTTGTCACCCCGCTTTGCTCAGGCATAGCTGGGTGAAAATACCCTCCTTTGTCTCCTCACAGTTCCAGAGGTCCCTGCTCCTCATTATACATCCTCATTCACTGAAATGTATTTTTTCCTTCTTCTTTAGATTAGCATGATAATACCCCTTGGAGGGTAAGAAAGTGGTGAAGAGCTATTGCAGGACTGCTCATCAGATTCAATGTGTTCAAGACCGTGGTTATTATCATACTGAATGCACCATCAGTTAAACTAACAGCCTGAATTCTGACATTTATCTCCAGTGTCATAGAATAACTGTCAATTGCACGGGGAGCTCAATGGCAAATTACAGGTTATGTCTTGCTCCTTGGTGCCTGGATCCTTCCCCGGTGTAATCATGCTATGTTAATTCAGCCCCCCCATGCCGTATTCTTGATAGAAAAGAAGGCTTCCCGATTCTTTGGATGAGAATTGGAGTTTGAGTGAGTAAATGTGTTCGTTTACACGCTGGCTTTTCCCATGAAACCTGAGCACATCCTCAGTTTTTTCCCTTGAGCTGCAGGGACAAGAAGAGAGAGGGGGGGGGGAGGCAAGTCTCCACTGGAGGTTGTAGTTCTGTTTCCAGAGCCGAGGTTGCGTGCAGGTCAGGCCACCTTGAACTCCTCAGCTGGATTTATTGTGTTGGCGGTGGACGGGGTCAGGTCGCCCTCCTCCCTTCCACACGAGGACTTTGTTAGTGTCGGACACAGAGCAGACGCTGGCAGCACAGACGGACCCCTGTCACGCTCTCTGAGGAGAATGCTGCGGGGGTCAAAGGTCTCGTGTTGAGGGTGGTGGCATGACCCAAATACTGATTGATTGTTCTCAAGCCCGTATCAAGGAAGGGGGTCAAGCCTCTCACCCTCACCCCCTATGGAGATGGTAAATAAGTGAATTTGGCACAAAGAAAGTGGAAACACTCTTAGACACAACTTGTTTGACTCTGCTGCTCCACTGTACACCTTCAGGCGGTCTGTGTTTTCACTTTGCCTGAAACAAGACACCAGACCACATGTTTCCCTTTAACAGACAGCTGAGGGACGAAAGGGCACGAGTGCGGTCTGTTTGTCATTTGGTGGGAGACAGAAAAGGCCACACTCCCCAGTCGCTCTGTGAAATTTATTAGTTGTTCAAATACGCAACCATGCTGACCATTGACAATTATATAAATCATTTTATTAGTGCAGTTCAAAGTCCATGAAAGGTGACCTACTGGGTAAATTCACTTCTCTTTATCAAAAGAACAATGTTGTAGTTTATAGTAATCCTTTCGTTCAGTGTTATTACTGACCAAAAAATATATATAGGACTTTTAAATTAACCATGAATAAGAAAAACGTGCTGGAATACTTTAAAATGCTTACATGTTAGACTAGCCTTTTATTTTTAGTCAATTGAATTATAAATGTACCATATTCTAATAAATGTGACAATTTTTTTATTTATTTAATCTTACGTCTACAAAGTAACAAAACATGCACAGCATATGTGACCAATGTGAGGTTCAGTTTTTTTGCCTTGGAGACTTGAATATGTGAGCCGGAGAAAATTATGCTTTTTTAAAAATTCTCACTAGAAAAGGTCAGTAAGGCTGGTTGTCTAATCAGCAAATTATCATCAGTGTAGGAATTTGACTAATGAGTAGAAAAAAGTGTGCAATTTATTAGTAATCATGCCCCCTGTGGCATCAAACATTTTGTTTTTTAAGCTACAAACTCCTGGCAGACTGTTGTTAAAAGTTCAATTTAATTTTCATAATCTACACCTCAACAACCAGAAACTTTTGCCTCATGGAGATGGTCTCTACAGCTAAACAACCTTAGCAAACACTTAATTAGATACAATTCTGGTCATTTTTAGTGGTGTAACGATACATCGATCTATATTGATATATTGATTTGAATGGTATATGATTCAGTTATATGAAGGCAAAATGAAAATATATATCCATATAGTCATCATATGCTCAATGTGAATCAATATCATATGCCCATCTAACACAGTCATTGTGTCAGATGGGCATGATATCACATATCGAGCGCTAGGGCTGTGCCGATACACTAATTTCACGATACGATACAGTACACGATTTTCTGCTCACGATACGATATATATCA
>JARVGW010000564.1:3534478-3545852 GCA_031762495.1 Anablepsoides rubrolineatus | reverse complement strand
GGATGAAAAATCGATTTTTTCTAAAATTAAAAAATATCGATTTATATCGTAGAATCGATAAAATCGACACAGCCCTATCGAGCGCAGGTTTGAATTGAACTGAATCGAAGTCCTATCATGACAGACTTTGTGATAATGAGAAATCTCGAATCGTCATCCAAACATATCGATGTAATATCCTATCATAATAAAGCTGGTGATTTACACCCCTAGTAATTTTACAGATCGTGGGCTAAAATTAGGTGTGGTAATAGCTGAGGGAAATTATTGGCATATACATTGAGTACCATTAATTGCACAATATCTATTCCTTTAAAACTTTGCCATTACCTGTAGCATCTACACAGTCTGTACACTTGCAAAATATTGTCCTATGAACAATTTGACACATTTAATTTAACTCTTAAATCAATAACTGTGTGTACTTCTGCAAACCAGTCATTGGGAGTAAATCTAATTTAAGATGACTGGCAAATATAACTTGGCTAACACAAACATGGCTATAACCTATTAATCTGCGGGCCTAACCTAACCCTAACTTAAATTTAAATTCACAAGCCTAGTCTCTATGCAAAGCTGTCAATCTGATTTTTTTTTTTTCAGCAGCCATCATTTTTGTAACTGTAACTAGTATTTAGTTAATGAAGTTAAAATACACTATAAACAATAACGTTTTTAAATTTCCAAAACTGCACATCGAATAAAAGGTCAGAGCTGATTGGTCAATTCCAGTCAATCAATCACGTGTACCACAGACAGGTGGGACATGAGGGGCTTGCCACTCATTTTGTGCTTTGGAGAGTCTATAGATGTTGGTCAAACGAGGTTTCAATCAAAAGAAGACAACCAATCGAATTGTTTGAACAACCTATTGTGCAAATTCAAAGTCCCTCGTAGGCTATAAAGAGGGAGGAAAAACCACAAACTGGGAATGTACTGTGGGCGGTACATTGATGGTTGCAATTAGCTCCCCATGATGGCATGTTTTTATATGCAATGCACTCTCACGTGCACTTGTGAGCCTGTTTTTTTGCGTGCTGCCACTCCAAGTTGTGGGTTCAATTCCCAGCTTACTATTTTAACCTGTTGAAAACTTAATTTGACTGATGGTTTGTCAGTATAGTTTTAGAACACACTGTAACTGATTTAGTCAAAAACAAGCAAGTGAAAATGTCATCTATTAATCATAAATGCCACAGTTAATCATGATACAATTTTTGGCCAATATCGCCCAACCCTAGTTTAAAATTAGCACATAAATGGAGGGTGCTTTTATTTAAGGAATTCTAAACTTTTTAAATACTACCAGAATTGTATTTTCGCTACTATCAGAAAGATGTCAAAGGTTTGAAAAGTCAACATTCATAACTGATTCTGCTGAATGCAAAGGCTCCAACCACACAAACAAACACAGCAAACATCTGGTCCAGCAGTCTAAGCTCTGTTTTAAATACTCTTCTGTTCTGGCTCCAAGTCGTGGTTTTGAAGTTTTTTTAATTGCTTACATAAGGTTTACAGTTCACACATTTTGTCAGTGCTCGATTCTTCAACTCAAACTAAACTGAATTCTTCTTCTCTCCCAAACAAAATCAACTTATTTGTTTAAAGGTTGTGATGTGAGTGTTCACAAAATTTCCCCGTCCCATTTTCTTGTGGAAAACTTTTATGTGATTATATCGAATGTCCGGATCTGAGTCGAAAGCCTTCTTTTTTCTTCTTTTTCTGAATTACAAAGCACAAACACAAACTATTAAGTTCATCTAGATGCATTTAGAGGCAATTTAACCGTCTAGGGATTTAAAATGCTTCAGAGGTACTGTTGTCTGGAACCTTTGTGGTGTTGGCACAGGAATTTGTTTTTCACAAGGACTTATCTACCTTTTGATGTTTGGTGATTTTCCCAGCCTCTGCTGTAAGATGCTGTAAATGTTGAACACACACTCGCACCCCCCGAACTGCTGAAACAAGAAAATAATGACCACATGCCTAATGGTATCGGATTACTCGCAATAAACTGTTGCTGATAAATAAAGTGCATATCTGTCAGAGATTTGTGAGCTTCATGTCTAAACGGAGAGGATTCGAGCGTAGGGGAGAAAAATAAGCCGGCGGGCTGGTTTTTCCTGTAACCTTAACTGAACCATTGTCAGCGTGTGACTGCCAGCTGGAGAGTTTACAAATCCAGAGGATGCTGCCTCTGCACGTCTTACTGGGCTACACTACTTTAAATGTGCCCAGTCAAAATTTTCATCACTATTTGTCAGTTTAAAGCAGAATATTACACGTTTTAACATATCCAGAAAGTCTAACAAATGCAGCCAAAAGTCTTGATTTAAATATGTTTAAACAACTTATAAATATACTTACAATATTGTCTTTTTTTCCATTTGATGCTTGCATTTATATGTACCGACAGGCTTATTTGATTTATAAAGCATTTTGTGTTTGATGCACTTTTCAAAAAGTCAACCTTTTGATTACTTCATAGTTTGAGTAAAAGATTGAATGATCATATAAGTTGAATGTTCCCATCAGCTAATATGATTGCTGTATAATACTGTATACTATTTCATTGTAAAAAAAGAAATGGTTATAAATGCACATGCGCAGAGCAGCCACGCTCACGTTTTTAGTGCTATAAACACAGAGGTTGCTAATTGCGTTCATTTAAGACCGTAGATTAGATTTTTCATCAATATCGTTTAGGCTATACATCTTTTTTTTGTGCTTGTTATATTTGTTCAATTCCATTGGTGTTTCCAGCTAAAGCTCTTTGTTTATATTCATTGACCTGTTAACTGGAAAAGTTGGGTTCCGCCGTGCACAAAAATCTACAAAATGGTCTATTAGAGTAGTACTTCTTACTGAACCAAAAACTGATATTATGCCATGTCTGTGTGCAACTGTTTATTTTTTTTTCTTCGGCATGTGCCAGAGAATTTTGGACTGTGAATATCCCTGGTTTCACACTGTAGAAACACTGCAACAAACTGCCCACACTTTCCTTCTATGAACATGTGTTCTGCACTTATACAAGCTTTTCACATAATATTATTGCTTAAAAATAAGTTGCAAACGAGTCAGGAGTAGATGTGGGATGTTTAGCGTTTCTCATGTTTGTTTGTTTTTTTATCTTACTGTAAAAATCTTTGTTTTTTTTTCTTTTTTAGGTTTGTGTTCTGGCAAGGTGAAAACATTTTTTTTTCCTTTCTGAGAGCAGATTGCCAGAGCAGATTGTGAGCAGAGATGCTATCAGCAGATTTGGCTAGTTTGAGCTCTGGGATTTGTTGAAAGATTTTGTTCACTTATTGCAAAAACAACCTGTTGTCATGCAAACTGCTTTCCTCCCCCAAAAAACAGCTTTTTCCAGATAACTCCAAACAGGCAAACTCTTGTTTAAACTGGATGGCACTTCTTGACATTTTCCCAATAAAAAGGGATATTATATGCAACATTATGGGTGGTCATTGTTATTCATAGTTTGGACTTGGGAGTTTTTTGCTGGAAGTAAAACATGACTGTGTTCAGAGACTTAGGTGGCATTACTTGCAAGCTGCTTAGCAATATGTTTGTGATATACACACATGTAAGACTCATCTCTTATTTTTCATTTAGATTCATGGACAGCTGCAGCTGAAGCCTGTTCCAATTCTATTTGCTGCAGACAGCAGACTGTTTGAAGGCTATAAGGTAAGGGATGCTGTTTCTCTCTAAATTGTTTCAGGATTAAAAGTTTAATATTAGATTTAACTGGTTATAAAAGGAAAGAACTACTCTTCAGAGATTTACGAAAACAACACCTTTTGTATGCTTTACAGAAATATCCGAATTGCACTTTGCAAAATAACTAATTTATTTCAGTATTATTTCAGTACCCATTAAACTTATTTACCATTTAGGTATTTTTCACATTTTATAGACTTTTTTTTTTATTTCTCTTACAATCCAAGGACAAACTTAGTTCAGACGTTGGATTCTTGCATCTTAGTGAAGTAGTTCTACCTTGATGAAGAAAGCATTCTACTTATAAAGTATGCAGTGCTGTATTTTTAAGATACATGTCAAAAGCAGCAAAAGGATGTCTATATTTAATGTGGACCTACTTGAATACAAGTATACATCTGTTTATAGAATATTTCAGTAGTAATGTTTCTTTTAAATGAAATGTTTCTATATTATTTTTGACCATACTTTTGTCATTGGTTTTAATTTATACAATGGGGAAACGAGCTGAAGAAAAGTATCAGAAACTTGGATAGTCACCCCAAAACTTCTCTGTCTGGTAAAGACTTTCTTAAGTGAGCTTGACTGTGGACAGTAGAGGACAGGGCCAAGGAGCGGCAATGACAAAATGCCTCGTGGGAAGGCTGGAGGCAGATGGTTGGGCAGATGCAGGTCTGTTGTAACCTTGAACAATTCAGAAACTAAAAGCAGGAAGCAGTAAAAAGTCTCAAAAACAAGTGACATTATGGACGGTTCAACAAGAGTTCCAGTTCTGTGGTTTCCAGAGAGCTTCTCTTTGGTTGTTTTGTTGTTGGTTGTGTTGGACATACAAACTCTTGTATTCAGTCAGCAGGTCATTGTGAACATAATTATGTTTAAGAAAAACCTTCATTGCAGTTTGACTTGTTTCACACTGAGTTTAAGCAATGTCTTTATAAAGGATGAAAACAAATATTTACTCCTGTGCTAAGTTGTTAATTAGAAACTGGTTCTAATAATCTGTATCAATTTTAGTTTTGATATTGCCTGATTGTCATTATGAAGTTCTCCTACTGGAAAATAAATACTTGACCAAGTATTAGTGTTCTATAATTAAAAAAAAACTTTTAAAATGTAAAATTTAAATGTTCCTCCTTTTTAAATCATTTTTGCACTAAAAGAATCATTTCTTGTGTGTCTCCTTTAAAAAAATTACAATGTCAAGAATTGTGATAGACCAAATTCTTCTGATTTAGTTTCTGTCCATCTAGTAAATACTTTATCTTTGAAAATAGGTTTCAGACCAGGAATTTGTCAAATGAAATTATGTAGAGCAAAACTGAATGTACGTTTTGGCTTTTGCTTCAAAAAATAGTTAAAACTGTGATAATGAAAAGGCAACTGTCCACTTGATGAAATGCAGTTATTAGATTTAACTTCATTATAAAATGATCTAGAAACAGTAAATGGGTACAAAGCATCATGTTGTGTAGACACTAGCTGATTTGTGTCAATTTGTTAAACATGAATATACTCATGTTTTGATAATTTGTCTCATTAACACACTGTCACCTACAGTACACACCTTCAGCACCTGCTGATCAATATGATGATGCAATCTCATTACAACCAATGAGTCATTAGAAGTCTAAGTCACATTTTCTCAGGGGTTTCAGTTACCTACAGCTGCAGGTTTGAGCTCATGTTGCTTCAGGAAGGGCATTACCAAATCCATAATGCAAGTTCACTTGTTAGCTAAGATTTGGCCTCTCTTCTTTATTTCATTATGAACAATGCTGATAGAAAACCCTCTCATCCCATCATGTCGTGTCCAAACTATTCATACATACAGGTTAAGGTTAGTTTCCAAACAGGGACACACATCCTCACGCCAAGCTTTTTATTTCAACTTTTTTGTTTGTGCTGTATTATTGAATTAATGTATTATATGTTTCATTAGAGGACTAAAATTCCAACACCAGAAATGAACCGAAGGAACACTTCAATATAAATAAAGTCCTAATATAGTAACACGCTCGCGTATTCTCTCTGAGGGATTGTTTAAAGAAATGGAAGTTTACATAGTTCCTAGCTGCACAGTAGTGATCTCATGTCAATACAAGAAGAGCTACACTCCTGATGAAATTCAGGCAGCAGACAGTGAAGCAAACACCACCATCAGCCTGATATTGTGCAGGCCCCTTGGGCTTTGAGCACAGCAAAAGGAGAGCCATGATCAGAGCTGGGAACTGGATGGTGGGCTGCGGGTGTGTGAGAGTGGGGTGGGAGCTAGGGGGAGGGCTGTGAGAAATAAGAGGAGATAGAGGAGGGTAGAGGTGTCAGCCGTATAATTGGGGTGAGGAGATCTCTGGGGTGGATAGAGGGAAGCTTTATTAAGACCGCTCCAGTCTGATGTGCTTGCACGGCCGCCTGGCTCTTCCTCGCACACCCACGCCAAGCCTCCGTTTTCACCAGAGGCTCCGTAACAACAAAGGGATGAAGGCCAAAGTCCTCAAGCTCCTCTCAGTCACCGATAAGACAAAAGGCCCGTTATTTAAAACTCACTGATGGTAGGCAGCGGAATATGCGTCCGTCTTTTCTTTTCATTTGAGACCTTTTGTGGTTTCTTAATGTACTTTTAAGCTAACACACTGCTAGTGGGGCTCTTGATTCTATAGATTTGGTTTTATTTGATGATTTGCCATTAATACCTTCAGAAGCATGCAGAGTGTACAGCTCAATCTCATAAAATTCTTGCACTTGTGAAGGATTTCTTTCTCTTAAATTACTACCTATAATTTGCATGAGCTCTTTTGATGTAACACTAAAAATGCATTTTTGCACATTAATCCATGTTATTCTTATACATTGCTCATAGTTGCTGTACTTTAAATATATTTAAAGCAAAGCATTTCTAAAGTATTTACAACTTAAAGTTTAGAAAAACATTGGCTTTTTGTTTGAATAAAATAGCAATAATCCATTGGTTCAAAGGAAAAATGAACTTTTCCAGAGTGATTTCCCCTGTGACTGATCTCACAGTCTGATGGTGAGATAAGAAGCGTAGCTGCTCGTTTTCTGCTGCTCTTTCAACATTGAATTGTTACTTTTTTTGAAGCACTCGTATCAATAAATTAATTCTTTTGTTGATGCATGCTTTTTTTTTGACTGGAGTATAAAAATGTTTGCCGTCTCACTAAAGCGGATTTTTTTGACTGACACAACAAAGATTTTTCTGCTGAAGCAGGAGGCAGTTTGTGGGAAGAATTAGCAGCATCCCCCAGATCTCGTCTGTAAATTGGTTTCTTTGGAAATAATGAAAAAAGGGGGCTGGAGGTCTGTTCTCAGCTTCTTTAGTAGCTTGTTAATCCCTCACAGCTCTGGCCAGAGGCAGAGCTGCTTGTGCATACATGGCCCTTGTAGAGAATGGCCCTACTACTACTCCTCCAGGCCTCTTTCGTTCTCTTTTGACTTGGTCCTGCAGGGCTTGGCTAATCCTCTGCCTGGTCATGACGGGGAGATTGCAGGCTTTTTCAAAGCTGGCTGGACTTCAAAGTTGCAGGGATACAGGGACTTCAGGAGGTGTAAGAAAATTGGGTCTACTACAAGCTAAGACTGTGAGCGGTCCACCTTGGCTTTTCATTTCCTATTCCTGAGATGACCCTGAAAAATACAAGTATGAGGTCCTATGGAGACTTTGCCGGTTTGAAAGATGTTACCCTAAATGAGGTACTTAAAGGGATTAGTTTCATCCTTTTCAACACCAGTAACAAACATACGGAAGTCAATTATCTCTTGACACAACAACTGAAATAATGTAAGATATAGTACACAATTTTGCACACAAAGTTTAAAATAAAAATGTATATCTGCGTACTGTGTCTGGTGTGTTTCCCAGACTTCATGCCAGCATACAGGATCTGTTAGATTAATTGCAACTTTTAACAAAGGTTTCATAAAGTTCTTAAGTTATAATGCTACTGCAAAAGCTTTTCAACATTAACAATAAATCTAAATCATTGCATTAATATCCTTATTTTACCAAAATGATCTCAAAGCACACTTTGTTTAACTTACCTTAGTGTGGCTCTTTAGAGTTTAAAGGCTTCTGCACTGCCAAAATCGGCTGTCATTGTTGCAGTTGCATGGCGAAAATCGCATTATTCTGTTTGTAGCTTCGAGTCTTCCACCCCTTCTTGTCAAACCTGCGGTGAGAACCTTTCACCCCCCTCTGCATGAGAACTTAACGTGGGATTGGTGAGAAGTTCGTGGACTTGTGTGTTTATGCTGAAAGCGCTCAGACACTGCATTTTACTTCTACTAGTCCCTCCCAAAAACCCTAAACGACAATGACCTGGAAGTAGACATTTATAAAGATAGTAAAACAAGCATAAATTTGGGACTAGAGGAGGAGTTTACCTGCAGAAATGTATGAAACTTTACTGGACAGATTTGTGAATAAATAACGTCAAGTTGGTACTTGATACTTGGGTTGTTTAATTTGTTTCCAATTAGAAGAAACCCCATGCAGTAACACATCAGTGGAAGGGTTTTCTGGGAGCTCAGCATGGTGGTGCGTCTCAGGAGCTATGAAAGTTGTTTGAAAACAATTGCCTAACAACCACGTGACTGTTTGTCACCTGTTTGGCTTTGGATAGAGTATAATGAGCCCTTAACTTGGCCAGACCTGCCACTCACTAACAAAACTCAGTTTTATATTAAAAACATGACAAAAAAGTCTCTGAACTATTAAGCTGCTGAAATCTTTAATCAAAAGTCTCTGGTAAAAATGGTTTGCTTTTAGAATTGTTTTTTCAGTCCCTAAATACTTAGATTATTAATAGTAGAGGTTAAAATATTACTTTATGTACTTGCGTAGTTTCAAGATTTCTTAATTTTAAATTCAAGTAAGTCTGTTGTTTGTATTTTTTGTGACAGTCTTTTTGTGTCTCCCAATCAAAATTATTAGAGATTCAAGTGTTTGTAATTATTGGAACTGTTCAGAAGGTTCCCCATATAGAAAGTCTTGATTATATTGAAGTATGATTGCAATTTTCTCCATGCTTTCAACTCACCATCTCACCTATTCATCAGATCCATTTGCATGTTTAACGCCATAATTACCTTAAGTGGGCAACAGGGGGGTTTGGAATTTTTCATTACTCTGTCTTGGAATTGGTAAAGTACACTTGAAAATGCTCAGACTCTAAATGCACGCACACATTCTACTGTGAGTTTACAAAAAGCTGTTTAAACCTTTAACCAAAAATAATCTTTTATAGAGGTTAGTTAGCTTAACCTCCTCAAGAGGATTGTCATTAACTAGCTTAGGTAAGTAGCAGCTGGTATTTTCAGCTTATTCCAGTCATCTTATGGCAGGAGTACTCTCTCAAATTATTTATATATCAGAGTATAAAAGACCTGTATTTCTACTAGGTTTATGCAGAATTTATTATTTTAGTTAAATCTAAAAAGTCTAAAAAATGTCTAAAATACCTCCTTTTAAAAACTGTCATTAAATGACTTTTCTTTTTCTTCAATTGAGTCTTTTGTCCAACAGTTACCACAGTTTAGACCTGAAGCATAGTGTTTAAAATAATTTTAATCTAAATTAATAATGGACAAAATAATTGACAAATCAATACTGCCAATAACTGTTAGTTGTAGTCTTTTAAACAGATGATTGAGTCATCCCTGTCAAAGTTTTCAATCAGCCTGTCTCGTCCCCCACGGGTCAGTGAGGAAGTGACTCCGTTGACAATAAAAGCCAGTGGTTTATGGGTGCACTTGATGCTTCATGTGGTTATTGACCAGAAGCTGTTGGTGTAATGTGGGCGGATCAGTCTGATTAGTCGTATTGACTGCAGAGCAGTGAAGCCCAGCCTGTTCCTTTCACTTTTTTTCAACAGATTTTTTTTTTTATCCTATCTTTTCAGGTAGCTTTCACACCCACTACCATGATTTTTCTCATAGCCAAAGGGATTTTGTGGTGTTTATTTGGAAATGTAAAAAATCAGCTGCAAGTTGTTTTCTCTTTGTTTATTTTGTTTTCAAACTTTTTTTCCCCCAATACCACTTGTGACTACATTACTTTATGAGATGTAGTTCATATTCAACTTTTCTCAGTAGTTTGATTATTATTATTTTAAAAGCCTATTAGAGTTTAAGGTTTTTACTGCAGGTAGGACTTTTGCACTGAGGGTACAGCCCCACATGCTTACTGTTAGACCCAGGCTTCAATAATACAACACTCCAACACACAACACCCATTGCCGTTTTATATCGTTAAGACAGTTTTGCAATCTGGATCTCTCAGAGCGAGTTACAACATTCTTGTACTTAGTTATCACTAAGGGACCACAGTAGATGAAACCTCACATTCTCAGACAAATGACTTCACAGATGAACATTTTGTGAGAACAGTGGTAGGTGTAACTCTAATTGAAGTCTCTCTGGACAGATATAAATCATTAAATGCAAACAATAATAAAATCTTATTTAACTTGAATTAAATAAGGTTTTAATATTGTTTGTATTTTCCAATCTTCAGATATAAAATTACTATGAAGATAATGTCATCGCCATCGAATGTGACCATTTCAGACCACTGCTTGTAGCTCTTTGACATCCCCTCATTCCTTCTCAGCAGTCTTTGCCTCTGCACTCAGACCTCCAATTTCTGCCCAATTGTGGGGTGAAGAAGCAGAAAACTCTCTTCACAGCTGCTGTTTGCACCCAGAATTTCTCTGCACATCAGTGCACACTTTCTGTGGGGCCGATCCATGCAGAGAGGGGTTGAGCGCCCTCCTTATAAGCACCTGTGTGTCTCGGAGATCACAGGATGAGAGTGGGCGGATGGGATGAGCACAGGAGGCGAGGATGACGCCGTGGAGAGGGTGAAGAAGGTTATTACTGAAGGATGGCTATGGAGAAAGTGGCACAGATGATGTTTTTTTTTCTTTCTTTCTTTATACCGTGGTACAGCAGAATCTTTTCAGACACTTATCAGTCTTTTTCTGTTTGTGGTTATTTTCAATCACCTCGTCTGCCTCTTAGAGCCCATCTTCTTCCCCTCCCATTATTTGGTCTGCCATCTTTTATTTCCTTTCACCTGTCCGGTCTTTCAACTTCACTCTCAACAAAGCTGATTGGAGAACGCAGAGCATCAAGTAGCTAATCTCATCCCTATTCATGGACTTCACAGCTCTTCATTTTTCTCTCACCCTTACCAAGTCTTCACATCACTTGGTACACAGCCTGACAGGTCTGCTTTCAACCTCTTGGTTTCACACATTTTGTTAGGCTTTTAAGTCATCTTTTTACTTATTCGAGTACCTTGCCTACTCTTAAAAAAAGTTGACATGGCATCACAAGCAAAAAGGCTTGGTAAGCTTTTTAGAGCCAGTCATGGTGCACTATTCCCCCGTCGTAATTACTGCTGAAACAAGCAGCTCTGGGAAGGTTCAGCGCTGGCGGACCCATCATTACTGACACTCTTCCAGCCCTTACCTGCCACAGCTAAGATGTTCTCACACTGCGGGGCTGTGATGATTGCCCCACTGAGCTGGCAGAGGGGGGAAAAATAGGGGAGTAGGGGGCAATGGCGCCGGAATAGGGGGGGCCAGGGGGCCATTGGCCCCCCCACTTTACGGCCCTGCCCATCAGCTGGTCC
>JARVGW010000564.1:3516756-3534033 GCA_031762495.1 Anablepsoides rubrolineatus | reverse complement strand
GCATGGTGACGGACAACCCCCCCCCCCCCCCCCGCGGCCCCCCCACCTATAAAATGAATCCGGCGCCGCTGGTAGGGGGTGATCAGAAACTGGGTGTGCTACATGTTTGGAGTTGGTTAATAGCTAGAAGAGGAAGAATGGCACATTTAAAACTTAAAAACTGAAAAACAGGTCTTGACTAAAGGCTGCCCAAGCCCACCAAGCAGTTATCTATTTTTAGCTGTGCAAGTCCAAGGTGGGAAAGTCAAATCTATTTTACCCACAGTCGACATGTTTTTGCTTTATTTGTCTACAAGTTTCTAGGTTGTTTTTGCCCTTTAAGTCAACATGTAAGCCTTTTTAGCTCCACATGCCAGAAGTGGTTTACTTTACTTAGTGTTCTCATCTGGTTTTAAACTTTTTTTTTCTTGTTAAAACTTGTTTTTTTGCCCCACCTATGGGTTGTTAATCACAAACCTGTTTTCAACACTATCTTTTGTTCAGCAGAACTGGAAACATGGCACCATTTTAATCCAACTTTAAATTATTTAAGCTCTCTAAAGAATTGTTTTTCCCATATGCAACAGTTTATACTTGACGTCGGACAAGGTTTATGCTTATTTGTATGCCTAAATGTTAATTATCTGTAAAGAACAGATGAGTTGTATGAAAGTTTAGCTTTTAAACCTTTTATAGAGAGAGGTTTAAACGGCACCAAGGTAAATTTTCTACAAAAGATCGCCGACCTTCATTGACTTACAAATATTTTTGTTCCCTGGAAATGACAGAAACACTATCTAAAGCACTGTGGCCACAAGTTTGTCTAAAACTGAATGGCATTTTATTGAACATGCTGATCATTAGTAGTTATAACCTAAAGTCTCTTGAAATGTTGCCTCTCTGACCAAATAATTTATCTATAAATGGGCCTAATGAACACATAATAAGTGTGTGTTTTTGTGTGAATCTGTGCGTTTCCTTCCGTTTCTGCACATACATGGAGCCATGCTGGAAAGGCAAAGGTGAGGCAGCAGCTGGCAGAGAGAGCACCTTCGACCCAGCAGGTGGAAACAGGTGTCATTACTTACCGGGCTTGCTGCAAGCACCTGCCCTGAGGCGGAAACAAACTGGTTCTAGTGAAAACAACTCTGAAACAACAACACAAGGGAGTAAACCTTTTCTCTTTTTCCGTTGCTTCATCTTTAGTCTGTAGCTTAACTTTTTGGAAAAACACTGTTAGAAATGACCGAGTAGTTTTCTTTACCCTGGCATGTTGGTGTATCCAGTTACTGTTAAAATACATTTTTGTTTTGTTAACACAAAGAAATTATATATCCAAAAGTCATGTTGAGATAAAACGTCATTTTTACTGACGAGGCTTTTGAATTGAGGTCGGGTGAAAAGTTCACTTATAATCAGTTTGATGACTGCAACTCAGTACTTGCATTTTTTGTTCTTTTGCCATACTGTTGACAATAAAAAAAAATTTGAAGAGAAAAGAGTTGTTTTATTAATGTAGACTTTGCCAATTTATCTGCACTTTCTTCTTTTTAATTTGAAAAACAAAGCAAGGGAAAACATCAGTAATAAATGTAGTTACTGCACAGGGTTTATTCTCTGCTTCTTCATAATCTATTAAATTACTCATCACTGCATTCACAACCTATGATTGGAAATGTCTTAAAATAAATGCAATAATAAAAAAATATATATATTTAAAAAAACGAGTTCTACTCCTTTGTCATATTTCCCTTATTGGAAGTGCAGCATAGAAGTTTATTTTTACATGCCTGACACAGTGGGAGGATTGTTTTTCCCAAGGTTGGTTCAGTTTTCTCCGTTTTGTGCACACGTCTGAATGTGCTCTCCAACTGTATAATACCATCTGAGACCAGCTGGGCTTTGTCTTCAGGGCAAATCCTAAATAGCTCTCTGCCTTCTTGATGGACAAAGTCCATCCATGCGTCAAGTTCAACAAGTCATCATCTCTTCCTTTGCTGTGCTTTTCTTTCGGCACATGTGTCCATCTCCCCCTGATATTGCACTCATCTTCTCCCTTTTCAAATGCTAATGGGACTGAACCATGCTGGAGCTCTTGAGCTTGAAGTTAACTCTCTTCTTTGAAGAGAATTTATGGATGGTCATGCAGAGTTTTTAACATTTTGCTCAGCAGGCTGCAAGAACTTTTTTGTTGTGGCCAACTCATTTTGGCCCCAGTCTCCTCAGCTTACTGCAATGCACCATGGATGCCTGACTATTGTTACCATGTATAATGGAACAAAATCCACTTACGGTGTCCATTCTGTACTCCCACCAACCACAGTTTGCCCCATGTTTGCCCCGATGTTGCCTGGATTCATCATCTTGGTTCACTGATTGTTGTCCAAAGTATTTGAAACTGTATAAATTTTCCCATTGAGCAACAAAGACATCTCCCATTACATGCCTCCCCCCACCTGCCCCTTTCATCAAAATTCATTTCTCTAACGAACACACTATAATGATCCAAATCTTGATGACATGATGCACATAAACCACAAGCAGAAAAAAGATTCATAAAATTGCATTTTATGTCTTTTTACGTACATCCCTGACTTTAAGCCACAAAATGTTGGCTGTCAAAACAGCAAAAACGTTATTCTGTTGAGTTTTGCTAGATGCAGCTCCTTTTTAAAGTATAGTGCAAATATAACCCCCAAAAACTTGTGGCATTAATTATTAAGAACCACAATGTATGCATCACAAAGTATTCACATTTGTTTAGTTTATTTATTTTTTCAAAGCAGAGAATACTTAAAGACAACTCAAGTGTTTTATGCTTTGAAAACAAATCTTTAAGGATGAATTATATCATGGAGAACCAGTAAACCATAAGAACTCATAACAGATCATATCTTAAGAATTTAAATTTAAGCTTTTTTTTCAGTAGGGGGATCCTTCCTGTTTCAAAATACATACATGTTTGCCTCATGTTATACCACTTGTAGTTCCTAAACATAATAATAGTCTGAAAGAATAAATTTTTGTCCATATTGTGGATAAAATTTTGATTTAAATCAACACAATCCTCTGATTTTTTCAGTAACAGTACAACACATCATTAGGATGTCTTACAAATCTTCAACTGTAATGATTCCAATAACTATATCACCAACACTGATTAGGATTTAACTAAAACAAATAAAAATTGTACCCAAGGTGACAACTAAAAGTAACAAAAGTTTACATGAAGTGTAAAACAGCAGTCAAACTCTGTTTCAAGTTGTTTTCATTTCTCGTCAAGACGTTGCTCTCGTGAGAAAGAAGTTTTTAATCATTTCCAGGTGCAGGAGGTTTTCAATGAGGCAGCAAAAGCTTAGGCATCTGTCAGATAAAACAGAACTGGGAGACGATTTTTAGGGCTCATTTATTGCACGTCACTTAGTCTGTACATGTTAAATGTATGCACGTTTAATCATGCAGCAGAGAACTGTGTGATGTATAAACATATAACCAAGAAACTGAATAAAATCAATGAAATGTGCCTTAAGACTTGATTGCTGATTGGTTTTAGGTGTTCAGTGTTACTGTGCACTCACAGTATATTAGAACTGGTATAGATCTGGTGTTTGAAATCTGGCCATTTTGGCCAGTTGATCCCATTCCTTATTGTCCATTTTCATTTGTAAAACTGTAACATGGATTATTTTGTGTGACAATTGATTGCACTGAATGAATCATACAGATATTTTTCAGCACAAATCTTTAGCAATTTTTTTCAACAGTTTATATATCAAAATGTTCAGCTCCTTTAGGACATTTGGCTATGACTTTTGATATTTCAGCACATTATACTTTTTAAGAAATTTAGCTTTTCAGCAATTTTTTCTCTTATGGAAAATGAATAAAGCTGCATCATCTTTAAAACCCTTGAAAGTTTTCATGAATCTTTGCTGTACCTTTCAATTTTTTGTTCTGGTTTGGCTTTTGTTTTAACTCCTTTGCACTAATTTCAGCATCTATTTTACTAATTTTAGCTTTTTTTTTTTTTTAGCTAATGTCACTGTTTGTGATGATTTCAGCTTTTTATTACTCAATTCAGCAAATGTGCTCTTTTATTTTTTTGTGTTAATTTGTTATTTCAGCTACTTTTTTCACCTATTTTCAGTCTAGTTTCAGCTTTTTTAGGTAGTCACAATTTATTCAGTATTAAGCATTCACATTTGCTAGTTACCTTTTGGTTAGCAAGTCCCCAAAAAGCCAGTTTTTATTTTTATTAATGCAAATTTCAACATGAACCTGGTAACAATGAGAGGAGGGAAAAGTACAAAACTCAAGACCATCAAGAGGACAAGCCCAAACATTTGACCATTTGGTCCTCACTGAATCATTACTCCAATGGTTACGCTGTTAAATTTTTTTTCTTTTTTTTAATGACAGCCATCTTTATTCTCAAAGCTTTTATCAAAGCCTGAGATCTTGGAGGAGAAACTAAGTTGTAAACAGTCAATTGGGTGCTTGATTACAGTCACATAGTGGTGCTGTAGAACTCCTTTTGATTGTTCACATAAGTTGTCTCCATGTGATTTTAAGTGGTTTTGTTGAGGAGGGATGGAATGATGGAGCAGATTGAGGTGGGGTGGGAGTGGAGGCAAAATAATGCCTGCAAAGATCTACCATGCTTTGACACTTTTCTGAAAAGCTCCACATTCTCCAAACCTCTTCTTAACTCTAACAATCTTAAGTTGAACGTAATGAGCATTCAGGTAGTTCCATAATTCTTAATAATTAAACAGATTGCAGCGCTGGCTTGTTTTTCAGTGATTTCTTTTTCCCTTTTGAGACCAATGATTGGTGCGCTGTATGGAAGAACAGCAGCAGCATGTTCAGACTCGGCCCATCTCCCAGGGCTGTAGAGCATTGTGTCGATGCTGCTGCTTGAAACGGGGCTGTTCCTGCAGGCTCCAAGTGGGTGATCAAAAACTTGGCATGTACATCATGCATGACTACACTTTTTTATTTCTCAATTTCTTCATCATTTTTGTTCATTTACTGTTGTATAAATAAAGAATGCATGCTCATTCAGATGAAACATGGCCAGGAGGGAGACTGTAGGACTTCATAAATGAGTTGTTTGAATAGGAGCGTGGTATTGTAAAACATTCCCACTCAATATTTTCACTGGATTTGATTCTTAATTGAAAACTGCCTTAGAGCAATGTTTTTAGAATTTGTGACTGCATGGTGACGAAGATTTAATTTTATTTTTTTCAAAGCAGGAAACATTGACACATCCACATGTTTCTCGTGCCAGCCTCAGCTCAGCTGTGTTTGTTTCCAGATGCTTCCTGTCATTTTCTCTTCTTCCCTGGTGCTCTTTCCTCTGACTTCGCCTTGGCAGACCCATGCCCAAGCCCTGGAACATTTAACTGACTTTTCATTGACAAAAGCTGTAATTGGCTTTTAATCACCTCTTTATATCATGTTTTGAAATTCAAATCAGTGATGTCAACTTCGAGAAATGGTCCTTTTCAGAGCTTTGCTGCTATTTACAAATGCTACAAGAGACGTATCTCAGTGTTGGTTCCATGTATAACATCTTGCTCATTTACTGACTGCAAACCTGAAACAATAGGCTGCAATCTTAAAAAAACACTTCAGAGAAACATTTGGCTAGACTTTTTTTCCAGATGTCTTTTTTTGAAGAGGAATTGAACCAGTGCTGTTGGGTTTTAAAGCTTGTATTAACCCATATCTGCCTTTTATGCTGTTATCAGAACAGACATGAGCATTGCTTTGCAAAAGTAAAACAATCAATTCCCCTCCTGCGACTTGGTGTGTGATGGCAAAACGTCTGACACATTATAATCAAGAAGTATACATCAGTATCCTCAATTTAAATTAAATAAATACTCAAAGCAAAAGCATTTTAGCCTTTTTTTAAACCAAACTGTATTTGGCAGGTGGCCACATCAGCCATGAAGATGTGCGTTGACTGCCGGTCGATAAGTCAGGGTCAGTCTTCCACCTCCGCTCACCACTCTGAAAGCAGTTCCCACGCTCTCTGCTATCAGTGGAAAAAAGATGAGAGCAAGCTTCTACTCTGAAATGGAATCAGTTCTTCACAAAATAACTTTTTGTCTTTTTTTTTATTGTTTTGTTAAACTCTGGCTGTGAACACGGCAGTGTGCAGAACCTGATCATTAAGTCAGGATCATGAACCCATCGACCTCAAAATGTCTTGTGGCGACTCAGTGATTGTTAGAGGTAGTTTGCAGCTTCTTGAAGGACTGGTTTGGATGCTGCTCTTTTTAAGCTGCGATGTAAATCTGTCTGCTACCTAAAATTAGGACAGCATGTTTATTTTTCCCCCCACAGTTTAATCAGACTTATTCTATTAACATTTCTCTTTATTACTATTTGAACACAGGCACTCTGAAATTTCAAACAGTCATAAATAAAGGTTGATTTTTACTCAAATAAAAAATACTAAATCCAAATCTAAACAGTTTTTGAAAAAACTTCAGCTTGGATTGTAAATAATCCACTGATTGCTCGGCAGGTGGCCAGAATCGGCAGATATTCTGCTTCATTGGTTTGAGCAGTAACTGTCGGATCGAGCATTGTCGTGGCTGCACTATGACTCAGTGGTTAGCACTGATGCCTCACAGCAAGAAGGTCCTGGATTAGATCCCTGGTTTGGACCGGAGATCTTTCTGTGTGGAGTTTGTGTTTAGCAAAAGCATGCACAACAGGTTGCCTTCAGTCCCAGACCTCCCTTGCAAAAGAGATTTCAGTGGTATTTACCTGGTTAAATAAAGGTTAAATAATAAAATTATATTTATGTATTTATAATCATGTATATTTTTGATTTGTTCAGCGTAGGGTTTAGCAAAATATTATAAATTTTTTCCCTCGTGAAATTGTTTTGAGATTTTGAAGTGTGGGGGAAAAAGAGCTATTGGCTGGTTTGTAAAGATTTACTTATTTTTCCTTGTTTATAGATTTTGAATATACAAATATCTCTTGCAGTACATCGAGTGCTTTTTATATTTAGGTTGTCTTTGTCAGAAGGGGATGGTACCGTAAATGTTCAAGACTCAGAAATGTAATAAATGCCCTTTTGATGCTGTCAAATAGAATTCTAATAAATGCATAGCCTGCTGAAAATCAAAATCAGCAGGTAAAAGCTTTGCAAACACCAGAAATCAAAATCAGACTGGAAGTTGTATTTGTTCCATTTATACATTTTATATATATATATATTTAAAAAGAAATTAAAGCCAAAAGAGTCCCTGCATAAATTCACATTCTTTTCTTCTCACTCGAGCAGGGGGGAATCTATTTTCTACTTCACGAGCTCCATGAGATTAATTTTGGTTGAATTGTAAGCGAGCTAATTATTATTTCAGCAATTTATAGTTTCATTAATTATATTGCTTAATATTCACTACCAACCCCAGGCAGTTGTATAAATTGAGAAATATAACAAGGTTATCCCGACCAAAACGCATCCATTTGAAGCTGTGGGAAAACTGCAGTGTTTACAGTTTTATTGTTGCACTAACCCATCAGATGAACAATCTCTAATATCAAGCTAGCAGTCTGTGTCCAGCTCTTCAGTAACGATGCCCTTTATGTGATTATCTCTCCCTCTGAGGACATAAAACCAGGATTATAATGAGACCTATTTAAAAGGCAAAAGTATTCTCACTGTGTCCTGTTTCGACAAACACTGTCTCCAGGCCTTCACGCCCTTTGGTCTGAATCTGCATCAGCCTTACACAACTTCAAAAGATGACAACAAAAAAATAACTTAAAGGAATCAAAGGAACATGTTTAATATTTCTACATAAAAGGGAAGTGTAGTTGTGGCTTTTTTTTCTTATTATTTGGAGGTCAATCCCATTTCTGCGCAATTGCACAGATTGTAATCTGTTCCATCTCCAAAAAGAAAATAAAAAAAGATCAGCTTGAAATGGAGCCATTCATCACAGAGTAAACAGCATAACAAAAAGGCTATGAAAGGGAGCAGGGGGGTGTTAAAAGAAATAGCTCGGGGTAAAGAACAGAAAAGTTGCTGCAGTCAAAAAAACAAACAATACATGGCAACTTTTCCCACTTTTCACCCTTCTTCTCTCTCCTCACGAGGATGGATGGTTTCTCCTTATTACAAGCTTCATTAACATTCTGTGATATACCAGCTGGAGACAGACACCCTACCTACGCCGTCCCTTCATTTGTTTATTTATTTAATTTATTTATTTATTTATTGTTTTACCTTTTTGAGGTTTATTTAACTTAAACTCCACCACATCCCTTCTGTCATGTGCTGAGGTTTTTATTGTCACAATGCACACAAGGCTTTGACCGGTGTCGTCTCAAATGTTCCTCTGTGGTTAGTCTATTTACCACAGCCTGAGGTGTCAGGCGGTGGTAACCATGGCGACGGCATTAAACTGAATCATATTGTCGAAGGTGTCTCGGCCCACGGGGGGGGTGGGGGGGAGATCCAACAACACGTGTCAGGTGTGCTCTGTGCACTTTGTTTGCCAGGTCAGTTACAAGTGTTTGACAAATGTCAAAGGGGGGGCTTTAAAAATCAACTGCTGGGACTGTGGAAGACAAGATCTGTAATCTCAATTCTTTTATCAAAACGCTTAGTTTGGTTTTATGTTCAACTCGTGCAATGTTTTGTTAGCACTTTACAATAACTTTATGATCTCATGGTTAGAGAATGTTTGAATTGACTGATTTTTGGTCAGATTTCAACAGGTGAAGAGGAACATTTGGGTTCTTTCTACTTTAACAAATACTTTAAAAAGTATAAATAGTTTTCACTCTTGAAGGGCTCACAAAATACCTAACAAGCAACTGCCTTATTGACTGATGCACTGCAGGATTAGTAAATGGTCAAGTCAAATGTTCTCTAACCATTAATACATGTTTAACTCATGGTTTATATGAGCATTTATAACATAACAGTATATAGAATATATAGTTAAAGAATATATAGAACAGTAACATATACATAAAACAATATATAGAATAGCTAATTCAGGAGTTATTTTGGATGAATAAACAATGAGTATGTTGGTTTTGGAAGTAATTAACTTTTATGTGTAAAACATCAATAAATGTGTTAATTTACAACCTAAATATGAATCATCTTTTAACTAATGATGTTTCCAATGTTAACTAACCATTAAATAATGTAAGGCTAAATAAGGTATAGTTATGTATAGTTATATATTTATAACTATATAGTATAGTTAAGTATTTTGACTAGTTCAAATCTAGGTGGTATTTGTTATTGGTCCCTATGTGGCCCTGTGATGGGCATGTTATTAAATGTTAGAGAAGCACTGGTCTTGTCAGTTTAAAATGAGACAGAACAATAAATGTGAGGCTCATTGCTAACAGAAACCTCAGTGAAAGTTTCACAAGTTTATTTTAATCGGATATTTAATCTTGAATGTTGCCAGTTGAGTTTTTCAGTAAGCTATTTTCCTGATTCTATAAATTGCCTTTTCTTTCCTTACACGATCGAGTGTTTTAATATAATCAGCTGGAGTTTATAGATTCTGTACAAGAGTGAGTGTAAAACTACTTCGCAGTGACGGTTGATACACATTGGAGTTGCAGAGAGGATTCACAAACACTTCTTCTTTTTGTTTAAATCCATGTTTCTAAATGAGGCTGGTACTTGGACGCCCGTTTGCAGGAGAGTCAAGACAAACACTCAGATCTGAAGATGCACTGCTCTCCCTCAGAGGAAGTCAGAACACACTGGATGGTGGTTCAAACACATTTTGAAAGAGACGGTTCATGTAGGCGTTTATGGGGCAGCAAGTATTTGTTCAAGTTGAGTGAAATGCAACAACTTAGTGCCTTGAAACGCAGAAGCATGAGGGAGATACGTGACAGCTGTTTGTGGAAACGGGCTGCTCTTTCTGTGCGCCAGGTGGTGGTCAGAAAGTTTGTGTTTAGTCATTTATGTAAAAAAAGAAAGCTTTTTTTTAAACGTTGTATTTAAAACTAATATTTAAAGATCTTTACCAAAACGTGTGAAGTGTAGCTGATTTTATTCTACTCGAGCAGAAAAAAACAAACTCCCTTTTCCTCGTTTATTAAAATCTGATTAATTAAAAAAAATCCTTCACTTCCCTTATCAGACAATTATTTTTTCAAACGAGTGGTTGATTTAAAATGTTCAAGACCAGATTGGTGGTTAGTTAAAATGCATTTCTGACAATACAAGTTTTGTGTTTTTTCTTACTACATGGTTCTCTTGTGCAAAAATATAATAAAGCATAAAGTTGTCTGACTGTGTTTGCCTTAAAAGCATTTGGAGAAAAAAATTATTGCATAAAAATATTACTTTGTAGTTCAGAAAGTGTCTGCAGCAGAGAAAAGGATTGAAATAAAAGCTGTAAAGTTCTGGTTTAACTCAAAGCAGAAAGCTTTTGTTCCTCAGGTTTGATTTTATTTTTGAAATACTGAGCAGAACTTGGCTCATGTGTTTAGCATGTTTTTTAGATGTTCGGTCATGAACTGTAGTGAAGATTATTAGTATGATTAGTTTTGCTAGATTTTATTAAAATTTCAGAAATGAAGGTATAAAAGGGGACCAGAGTTTAGTTTTTGAGCCCCACATCCCCACTGCAGGCACAACTGCATTTCCCCCTTTTTTTTTAATTTCTTTTAACCACTGTTAACTAAACATCTGTCATTTAAATATAGACATGTTTGGTACCAACACAAACCTCAACATTTTGGCTAAAAGCTCACAAAAATCATTTCTGCAAACAGTTCAAACCACAAGCAGTTGAATCAGAAAGTAAACACTAGACAAAATGGCTTCAAATCTGTAAATATGTTTTAATCATTTTTGATTTTTTTTAGAAATGCAAGCAAAGCAAATACCAATATCTGTTTTATTAAATTGTTTGTTTTTTTTTACATACATTTGAGTAAATCTGCTCCGCATAGTCAAACATAATTTTTTTGAGTTTTTTTTCATGTATAGGGTGAAAAATAAGTGAGTAATTATAACTCAAAAACAAGTCTTTCAAGGCATGTAAAAAAATAATAAACTTATTCAATAAAAAACCTAAGCTTTTATTTATTGATGTTCCATCCTGTGCAGAATGACAAAACGTTGATTTATTTCTTTACTAAAACTTTAGTAACTTTGCTCTAGTTTATTTTAGCAGGATGAATCTTTGCACTGGTAATGTTTACATGTGAATTTCTGGTTTTCAAGAGTTTTAACCTTATTTGTTGTATTTTTAAAAGGGTTATACACAGTCTAATGCAAAAAAAAAAAAGACTTGAGGCAAAGGGGAAAAAGATCCTCACTATGTCTGCAATAATAACAGTTGCTGTAATACTTACACTTCTAATGAAATCTTCCAAGTGTTATCTTTATTTAGATGCCAAGATTATTTAAGTAGAGAGTTTGTAAATGCTCAGATTCACTCCATTACATTTTGGCACATTATTTCAAGCACAAACTTCAAGGAAACCCCTTGAGACTGAAGAGGTTAAAGAAAGTCTTTAGAAAACCTGATTTGTTGCTCAAGAATATTTAAAAGATTATAAAAAGGAGTGACCTTACATTTTTGAACAGCCTTTCTTTTTTTTTTACTTGAAACTGTGTAAATGTGGTTAAGTTTTGAATAAATAAATAAAAATAGAGCAGCTAAGTCAGCCTTCCCCCTGGTTTCAGTTTGTTTATTGAGATTTATTTATCATGTTGGTGTCGGGCAGCTTCTCAGCACTGCAGGTGAGTATTGAGTTTGTGGGACTGACAGTTGCAGGACTCGCTCTGACAGGCTGAATTTCTGAGCCTGCAGCGATACAAAAGTGAAAGTGGCAGTGTTGAGTAAGGGGGCGTTGTAGCCACCCCTGTCAGAGATGGATGCCGCACAAAACCCCCGGACTAAAAATGGGGCGACCGCATGAAAAAACATACTGAGGCAAGAGTCTTAGATACTTAATAGTTTCTCTCAGTGGTCTGAGGTGATCTTTAAAGTTTAATCCAGTCGTTCTTTTCCACTCAGTTCTTGAGACGTGTCGGAGACAGCTGAAATAAAACCCCAGCTTAGATCACGAGCTCCTGCGCATTTCTACCTGTTGTGAGTAAAAATTTCCCCCCACATGATGGAGATTCTAGTGCCATCTTCTCCTCTTTGATGCCCTTGATTGTGTACCTGAACTAAACATTCTGAGTCTGTGCTGGTCTCTGCGGACTGTTTCCACTGATGAGTTTCTCAGCCCATCTGTCTGCCAGGCTTATTCAGAGCCGCATCATAGGAGAGATGAGCCCTCGCTGCAGGAGTCTTCATTAAACCTATCCTCTCCACCTCCCCACCTCCCCTTCGTCTTTTTTTTATCTCTCTGCAGGTCGGAGGAAAGTTAATGAGAAGACTTGATCAGCTGACACTTTGCCTTACGACGCTCCCTTATTCCATCTGTTGTCGTCCAATAAGATTAACGTTAACTCGTGCGTGGTCAGAGGTGAGTCTGCACCTGCACAAACTTCCACTGAAAACATCTGTCTTACTGCACCTTAGATCGTTGTCAGACCCGACTGTTTACCAGACACAACAGTTCCCACAGTCCTTGTTGCCTCCTTGAGATCCTGTGAGGGATTATAAGCAGGGGGCGGAGCTAGACTTTTTAAATAATTTTTTTTACAAGTGGTGGCCAATGTAGGGAAGCTCATGCAAATAAAGAAAAGCACTTTGGATTTGAAAATTCAAGATGGTCGCAACAGCTAATTCCAAATGGCTATAATTCAGCTGTTTTAAGGAATACTGAGCTGAGATTTTGTGCAATTTATAGATACGAATGATCCAAAAAACTATTAGTCAGCCATTTTTAGACATACAAAGCTGAATAATAGTGTGGCCAAATTCTAAATGCTAATCAAAAGTTTTACATGGCCACCACAGCTAACTTTAAAAGGCTGTAGTTGTCTTAATATGTATTGAGATGAACTTTGTTGTGGAGTAGCTAAGAATGATCACATGCTGATGCTAAAGTAAGCTAACTGCTAATGCTAATTTTACAAAGTGCTGTAATTCTGGCCTCGCCCCTGATTGTAAGTAGGAATTAGGTCAATGTAGTATTTCATTATGACAGAAATATTTGCTGTTTGACTGTTTTTGCAAAAACAAATCACTTTAGGTTTGGATTTGATGTGAGCTATTTGAATTAGAAAGAATAGAGCTGAATCATAGTTTGGTTTTCTTTTGATCTAAAAAGTAGGAGGGTCTCTATTTGTGCCAAAGATAAATGTTTAGGGTGAAATTTCATGCAGTCACACTCAACCTATTTATTGTGGGGAAATATTCAACTCAAAGAGCCACAGAGAATAATATAAATATGGGAAAGCTCAGTCCAAAAGCATTTGCAATAGTATTGACTAACCTATACCCCCATAAGCCCTCTCTTTTGGATTTCTTTCTACCTGCTGTTGTGGTATGTGGGAGGTGCAGCGTGATGGTGTGGCTCTGTTGTTCTGCCAGAGAAATGGATTTGCAATGATGGATGGCACCGGTCGCATTGTACAGGTCTCAGCCTGCTGCTGAATCACAGCTTTAAACTAATTTTGTGGGCACAGAAAAGCCGTTGTGCTTTGTGCTTGGGCTCGGGACCTGGCTCGCCCAACAGCTCTGCTGAACCCTGCATGCCAATTACCCACAATCCCTGCCCTTACGTTTGCCAAGAGTGAGAGGCAATGCAAGAAAATGAAGAAATATTAGCTCAGTTGTTGAATTCTACTTTGATTTAGGATTTAGCTTTCCTGTATTGTTCCACTTTGGATATATTTTATTTTCATACTTCTCTGATCAGAGGTTTGGACTTTGGTTTGAACGAAAAAAAACATCATTTTAAAAGTCTGCAGACTCACAGTTTCAGTTGTGTCCTTTAAGGCTTTTAACTCTCATCTGTTTTCATGCATTCAACGTTTCACAGAGCAGTCAAAGCCAGAAAAGGTTTAAGTAGTTTCACCTGGATTCACCTTCGTTGGCCCTAAAGAACAGAAAGTAAAGCAAGCATGTCTAAAAAGAAAAAGAAAATCTAATCCTGGTGGTTGTTTTCACTTTGTGAGTTCCGTACCTTTAGTCTGTTTTGTGTCAGAATGAATTTTTTTTCTGAGCGTGACAGCCACACTGAGTGAGCATAAATTGATTTCAATCAGGGTGCATTTAGTGATGGTGAGTAAATGTAAGCAGCTTAAAGGTATGTTTATATTTTCAGCTATGTATATTCATGACTGCCTTGGATGAGGGTGGATAGAAAAGCTGAGAAAACTCTGACTTGAGGCTCATTCTGGGAATTAACAGCAGCAGCTGCCACTTTCTCTGGCTCTAAGCAGACAGCGGTCCACTCTGTATTCGGCAGTAAAACTGACAAGGTCAGACTTCGGCTGCAGCGACAAGATTTTCAAAAAGTACAACACACTATTAAGGCCACTCAGTGGGGGAAAAGATGAAGAGGGGAGATTTTATTTATTTTATTTTTCTCAGTTTTGAGATTAAAGTGGAAATGCTGTTGCCAGAAAAATATTGCCAAAAAGATGGAGGAAAAAAAGTTGTCTTTTTAGAGTTAAACTGGAGGAAGTGAACTCAGCTCATCTGTATTCATTTTTTATAATTATTGTTTTAACTGAAGATTATGGGTGCACATTTTCTGAGTACAGTACAATATAATCTGCAGTAATTCAACTGAACCAGTCCAAGATGTGCTTCAGCTGCAGTGGAATTCACAATAAGAGCCTCAAACACATAAACGGTGTTGACGTTTAAATATTCTCAAAATCCCTGGTGGTCTAGGCTGTGGTCTTTTTACTGAAGAGCAATAATGTTTATATATACAGTACATCTGAAGCTTATGAACATTATGAAATGTTTTAAAGTGATCATATGTGTTTGAAACTCTTATTGTGAAGGATTAAAATACATTCTGTGAGCTCCGCTGCAGTGGAACTAACAAACCACACCTCGGACTGATTCATATAAAATACTACATGTTTGTGTGTAGTTTACTCAGAAACAGTGTGTTGTAGTGTACAAAAATAAGATTTAAAAAAATTTATAGTTCAATTCCTCTGCTAGTTTAGTCTTGAAAGATGTATTCTTTTCTCAACAATAACCTGTTTATCTGACACTATTTGACCTTTTTTTTTCCTTTATGACTTTAATGTCAAAAATTTCTTTCTCAATTTGTTTTCATGATTAACTCCTAAACCTGAAAATAATATGGATACTTTTATTTTTCCCCTCATTGGTTACTTGTGTTATTCTTTAACTTTGCACTATAAAAAGACAAAATATGACTCTAGTGTTGATTTGTTGAACACAAAAAGCTCAAGCTTGGAAATTCCAAGATATCAGATCTTTTAAAGAATAAAGTAGTTATATTATCAGGATCAGCAGACTTGGAAAAAAAATTCCCCCAGACTTTGAAGACTTATTGCCCAATTTCACACCTTCATGTGTAAAACTGATGGAGATCCCCTTCCCAACAAAACTGTCTCAGAAATGCAGAGAACACAGCCAGAAGCTGTTTTTTCCACAACAGTTCTGTGAGATTCTGAGCGGATTCATCCTTTTTTAAGATTGGTAAAACATCTGAAGCTCTCTAGACATCTGACACCGATGGCCTTTGCTGATGGTGTGTCTGTGTGCAGGTAGAGTTAGAAAAGTGATACAAACATCAAAGTGACAGTATTCTTATTTTCTATCCACGCTATCTCAACAATCTTCTCTCCTCTCTCCTTTTCTAATCACGCAGAGGGTTTCGTGGAAGCTGTGTGTGACCTGAAACTTGTTTGTGTCTGTAATGCATTAAGATGGATGCATGTGTCCCGCTGTCAGATGATGAATTGTGAGCTGCAGACGAGGCTCTTCGCTATGTAAAAGAGGCACTTGCAGACATGGCACTTTCATCAATCAGACGAGGGACCTCTGTAATGTTGTTACACTGGGGAAAGAAATTAAAAAAAAATAAAAGAATGGGCTCTGTTTATATGCAGCAGACAGTCATGGACAGAAGGCCGTTTTATTCTGTTTGGATAATGTTTCCCCTCCCTTCATGTTATAAAAAGCGTGACTCGGGTGCATTAATGGAACATTCAGGGACCTCGAATCTGTGTTTTAGGCTTCAATCAAACTGATCTCACTGTGTAATCAGCTGTCTTCTTACAAGTGTAGCATTGTGTCTTCCCTACAATTTTCTTGTTTTGTTCAGAAAGCAATATCAAGGTCTCAATTAAAATGACACCTGGAATCTCACATTCACACATCCTCGCAGAGAGCTCCCTGACTGTGAGCCTGGAGCTGCTTAGTCGACACATTAGGAGCCCTGGAGATAATTTTGGGGAAGGTGCAAGGCTCCCGGTGGAGTGACTGTGAGATACAGCAGAGTCAGCCAGATGCAGCAGGATTAGAGCAAATGCATTTATGGGGCAAATAAAGGTGAACAAGGATTGATGTGTATTCTAGGGTATAAAAGGCAAAAAGCTAAAGAGATAAGGAGAGTTTTTTCCTCCACTTTTTTAAAAATCTTTTTCTAACAAGATAAGTTACAAAATCAGCTGGATTTTGGTTGCTTTTTAATCTTACTCAACCATTTTAATACAAATGCAACAACTCAAAACACTGGAATTAAAATTGCTGCAGTTTGTGTGGTCTTGCTTAAACTTATTAAACATCATCGAAAATAGAGAAAACTGAACAGGCTGAAAAATGTGACCAAAACAGAATATAAATGTATCTATGCAACACCAGGAGAGAATAAATTCAACTTTACTGCTCTCCTAGATACTTAAAGTACACAACAAAATGTATTTGACAGGTTAAAAAAATGGATTTTGCAAGTCCCCTTAAGTTTTTTTAGAAAAGTTAAGTCGGTAGTTTTAGATTTATTCTAGAATAAAAGTGCCATCATACTATTTAACAAAAAAGTCTTACTTTTTTAGTTTTAAAACACTGTCATTGCTCCTAAAACTGTTCAGATCAAGTAAAGATAAATGCTGCTGCCGTTGCACGCAGCTCACAGAATCTACTGTGTTTTTGTGCTGCTGATCTCTTTGCAGCGCCTGATCTAGCTCTGCCTCTCTCCTCTCGTTTCTCAGTTCATGTTGTCACCCTCTCATTCTCTCTGCATGGGGTTGTTGAGTCGTAGCGGTTCTTAAGGCAGGAGGTGTGGTGTAGCTCGGGCTGCTTTGTAGGGCTGAACGATTAATCGCATTTGCGATAATCTCGCGATATGTTAAAACGAGATTTTCTAATCGCACAGGCTGCG
>JARVGW010000564.1:3488361-3509060 GCA_031762495.1 Anablepsoides rubrolineatus | reverse complement strand
CAGCCTCACAGACAGAAACTGGAAGTTGGTTCCACAAGAGAGGAGCTTGATAACTGAAAGCTCTGCCTCCCATTCTATTTTTTAAATAGTTAAAGATCGTAGAAGATGGTCCACTGTGGGAACAACCGGAAGAACAAAAATTTCTGTTTAGAAGTGTAGTTGACCAACAACAATGTTTAGGTGGGATGAACGCCAACATACCCAAGAATTCTCAGCAGAGGATTTCCTGGTGAGTCACACTTTTGTAGTTGGATTTTTGCCTGTTAAGCTTGAATCCAGTCATCCCAAAGTAGTCAAGGAAACTGGGATACATGAAACCATTTCATTGTCTTCTATCATTCTCTGTACCAGGTGGAACAAGACTTTTAGCATTGTGGCAAATCACAACATCTTTGTAAGCCCATAAGAAATAAACAATTTCTTGGGTGATCTGACATCATTCTATCAGGAGATAAGTATTTTGTCTGTTTCAGACAACACAGGCCAACTTCTTCTCCTAATATGCATCATCTGCTTTAGTGGTTTTTCTTCCTTACCACTGAAGACTGGGAACATCCCCCGAGAGCTGAAGCTCAGACCCGCCTAGCCATAAAAGTTTGACTCTGGTCAAAGTTGCTGATATTTTTATGCTTGCCTTTTCTCAGCTTCTGACACATTGACTTCAAGTACATAGTGTCTATTTTGTCCCACCCTTTGCTGCCATTTAACACACACACAAAAACATTTTTCTTTCTCTGTGTAATGTTAAGTTGGTGTATATTTATATTTGTGAGTATGCCAAGTAATGTTCAATGGAGTATTATGTTTGAAAATGCAATTTATTTTCAAAAAAGTTGCCTCAATTATACCCAGTGCCTACCCCAACTGAAACTTTATATTTTTATTTAGAAGGTAATTTTCTGCATTTGCATTACGAATTTCTATTTGTAAATAAAGTGATCCTAGACTGCTTTTAATTAAAGCTAAGTGCTAGCAGACTGTCAATGAGAATAAATAGACAAAATGAAGCCTTGTACAAAAAAAATGTATACTGATGTGTCAGATATTTGTTGCCTCATCATGGCAGACTGTTCAAACATCACATTGTCACGCAAGTGGGGGTGAGAATGTTACTCTACAGGAAAAGCTGAGATGCAAACACAGATCAAGAATGAAGAATGTGGCCTGACTTTTACTAAAACCAAAGACCAGTGACAGAGTGAAGCACTCAAACCAACTCAAACCAGACACGGAGTTCCCTCATGGATAAAACACTGGACTAATCAGTTAGTGTGGCTTTGATACATTGAGTAAGTATTTCTGTTTTAACCGGTGTACAATATGAAGTAATGTGTGAAAAAAAACATTTTTTTTGTCTGATATTTTAAAGTAAATAGCACTTTTTATTATAGTTAGTGCATTATTTTAATGGAACATTGCAATGAGAGCTAAACTTTAAATCATTGTAGAAGAGTAGCTTAAACCTTTTATATGACTAAACAGATTCAGTGTAAAAATGAGACCTTTGTTCAAAACAAAACTTTTTATTTTGTTAAAGAAACCGATGTGCTTGGATAAATAAAATCAAAGAACCTCAATGTACAAAACAAAAGTTTAGAATATGATCAAATAATTTATGTATGGAACATCTTCACAACACAATCTGATAAAGTCATTTTGTCCATTTTAAATGTTTATCTGTTCCGTTTTTTACTTTGTCATTGTCTCATGAATGTTTGCAAAGCAGCAGATTTTAAGATAAACATGCTGATAAGCTGTTGCATAAGTTCAGCAGTTGTATTTTATCACAAACTAAAATACCTTTTTTACTGGATAAAATGGTTGCATTAGTTGTCTGGATATTTGACATTGCTGTTTTATGGTATTTTTGTTGTTGCTGCAGCTCGTGTGATGTTTTAAACCCTGCAGTTAACACTAATATAACAGAATAGTCATTTTGGTGCCAAGTAGCAAGGACATTAGTTTACTAATGTGATGTGACAATCAGAGATATCCCTAGTTATTATTCAGATTTTACAGATTTCTCTGTGTGTCTTATGACTTATATTATTCTACCCTGGGCAAATATTAAACTACACTTTTTATTTTCCACATGTGGTGGGCACCCGGGGGCATTTCCAAATGATTGGTAATTACTTTCCCTAACAAGTTTTTTTTGGTTTACTGAAGAGCTTATTACATCTGGAAACAGGCAAATGAGAGCTTAGGTGTGGCTGACAAAGTAAAACAAAAGGATTGCGTTGACAAGGCAACGACAGCTCATTATCTCGTCGTCTATGCTGGTCCACGGTGCACCATTGATAGATGCCAGAGGAGAGTTTGGAGCAGACAGATGGGGTTGCACCCTGCGTTTCACACAAAAGACGACTGAGCGGGAATAACACGTCCACAAAATGACATGTCGGTGCTGTAATCCTGGATTACCTGTCTGCTTCACTCTCCTTTTGCCGTGGTTCTCTATGTCGCGCATTTGCCATCATAAAAGAAATCAAATAGCAGCTCAGCCTCGACTGCTGTGAGGCTGCGTTTGATCTGTTTTGTCAGGACACAAAGTGTGTCCAGCGGGATTCCAGCTATCTCCCCATCCCTCCACTAATTCTCTGCGGGCCGGGTTTGGACAGGATGAGTGGTGCAGGAAAGGACAACAGTAAGGGAGTTAAAGAAGTCAAAGGAAGGATGGGTTGCATTGTTAATCTGTGGTGCCTAGGTTTGTCTGGATGATTGACAATATCTGATTGTCTATGTAATATCAAACTGCCTGCTGTTTATCTTCATGTGAATCAAAGAACGCCTGTTTATCTAAAGATCCACAGTGACAAAAATGGTTTGTGGTGATAAAAGTAGAATGTTGAACATTTCTCAGATTTATTCAATGATATCAATACAAAACTGCAATGCAAACACTGTCTAACACTCTTATATGTTGTTGGACCGACTTTAGCTTTGATTACGGCACACATTTGCTGTGGCATTGTTTGGATAAGCTTCCTAGAGCTGACCAACTGCAGCAACCACAGATCATAGCACTGCCTCCACAGGCTTGTACAGTAGGTACTTTGATGGGTGCATCCTTGAAGACCATGGGTACCCATTATCCATCCAGTTTTTAGTAATGCGATGGACAGTTCTTAACTCTCCTTGGATGTTTTCTCTTCTTGATGTCAATGTTTTGAGCCTTCTCAAACAGGCCTATTTGTACCATGCAATTATGTGTTGGAGTATTAAAGTAAAAGTATAATTTCTTGTGCACATTATGAAATTTCTTTGTTAAATATGGCAGTTTTCTTAGGCAGAAATATAGGCGAGTAACGTTTCCAGGCTCGTTGTGCTCATAACGATAAGCAGCTCAATTTGTGAGGACGTACTCAGAAACTGTCCGATTACAGCCTCAGAACTTTCAGGTACACCCCCGACAAACACCTTTTTGTTCAATCTTCATCTTCACTCTTCTTTTTTTCCAGCATGTTGCAACCTCAGTTCTGTGGATTTGCAACTTGTTTATGTTTCTGTTTCTCAGCAGCAGGATGTGTTCTGCTGCAGGTGTTTACCGAAGAATACATCTTGTGTTTGCAAAAAAAAAAAAACAAGTAGGAGGAAGACATTTGGTGTTTTTCCTGTTCACAAATTGCGTGATTCTAGTTGAAAACACAGTGGCAGCTTTCAGAATTTTAAGCAGGCACAAATAATCGCATAACTGTGAGCAGACTGACTCTTGGATTCCTTTAAGGAGCTTTGTTCATCACACGTGTTTATCATATGCTGGAGCAACACATCTCGCTGAGGTCAATAAACATTCTTCTGGCTGACGAGAACAATGGTGCACTGACAAGCACGGTGTTACTGAGAAAAAAGTAATTTAAATGTAATCTGAACAAATGTGAAGACTGACCTATAGAACTGGGCTTAGAAAAGGCGAGCGCTTGTGTCTGCTTTTTTTTCTAAACATCAGCGTTTATTTTATTTATTTCAGTCTGAAGTGCTCTTATGTTTTGTGTGGCTGCTCCAAGCACTTCTATTTGTAAATTCTAAACAGTTTTTTTTTTTAGAACATTCCTCTTATCACTTCTTTCTCAGTTAGTCTAGTGAGCAGAATCACCCCAAAGAAACTGGAAGATAAACTGTTATTTTCACAAGTTTTGTCTATGTCGAGTTCTAAACTGTGACTTTCTGTACTGAATGAACTAAAAAAAGGGAATTGTTGGTAGCAAATTGAGCACTAAACTAAGCTTGTGATCACATTACTTGTAATCTGATGGTGGCAAATTGAAATATCTTTAAACGACTGTTTCCATTTGTGGATGACCTGACATGATAAAGTCTTTCTGAATGAAGCTCAGTTCTTCTCTGTTTTTCTACATTATAAATTACTTGGTTACTCGGGATTACAATACACAAAGAATTTACTGTTTAAATTGTCCTAGTAAAGCCAGTGATTTATTTCAAACAACTTCAAGAAGGACCTAAAATTTGTGACAAAACCCACAGAGGTTAGTGTTTGTCATTTCTTGTTTTCAGATGATAGGCTGTAGTTGCTTTTTTTTTTTTTCTCTAATGCCGAGTTCACACAGCAAGAATTTTTGCCCCTTCAATGATCTTTGGGTCACTGGAATTATGGTAATGGCTCCTTTTCATCATCGTTTGTAGAAGGTGACCTATGAGCTTTTATGGTCAAAGGTTTTCTATTGCTAGTTTTTTAATGTTTGTGCAGCCCCTACATTGGTTTTTCGGCACCTGGTATTCCCCGACGGTCTCCCATTCAAGTACTAACCAGGCCCAACCCTGCTTATCTTCTAAGATCAGACAAGAACTAGTGTGTTCGTGGTGGTATGACTACTTAATGATGGCAAAATTCAATTCAAATTCAAAAATACTTTATTGATTCCAGAGGGAAATAAAGTGAAAAAGATATTAGGAGATACTCTCACCATGTGTGGTCTGTTAAGAGTGATCTAGTCGCCACGGAAGTACGCCAGGACCACTTTGATCTATCATCGGGGATATTCAACATGTTGGACTGCCTTGGCCCGATATCTTAACGTGTGGTGTTCCCTGAGGGCAAACAAGCCTGTTGAACGTGACCTGTAACCAATCAATGATTTTTTTTATCATCACAAGTGTGATCCATGCAGGCATTAGTTTGGGGAAATCTGTCAAAACTTTAATTTCACTATAAATGTGATCTGCTTTACTCAGGGCAAGGCAACTTCCAAAGAACCATTTACTCTTTTAGTGACACGAACACTAAAAGATTATTAATGAGGCATTCTGAAAAACTGGTCTTTATAAAGTCAAGCCCTCAAGTATGCAAAAAAAAAAGTGTTAGGTGTATCTTAAGTTTTAGTTTGGTGGAGACTTAAAGGTACTTTTAAAGCTACAAATTTACTTCATGACAAGAAGAATGAACACATTTTGGCTCAAAGGAATCTTGCTAGATGAATGTTTCCTCTCTGCTGGTATATACAGCCTACTGACGCCTCATCTCACTTTATTACTTTTTTTTTTGTCAGTTCATATGACATTTGCTTCTGACATTTTCCAATTTAGCTGTCAAAGTTAATAGAAGGGAGCAAAAAGGAAACAAACAAAAGCACAACACACCCAACACACTCTGTGGTATGTATCACTTGACCAGTAATATCCAAGAGATTAACTTGTTATATCAGATAAAAATAGACATTCATAAATCTGAACTGATGCGTGACGCACAGTGGGAGATGGACGATTGACGTAATGGTGAGCAAAGAGTAAGAAGATATTAAAAATAATACTGGTGTCTGTGCCTAAAGACACACGTCTGTTCTAAATTCTAATTTTATTTGTGTCTGTACCCTTGTGTTCTCATAAATATTAGTGTAAGAGATTCTTACAGAATGACTGCAGGGGAAAAGGCGCCTTTCAGTATAATACGCTCTTTAATAAAGACACAAGTTGGCAGATTGGGAGTGTCAGTGCATGTGACATATAGCCTCCTTAGGTGATTTATGAGCATGCTGCTAGGCTATTACATTATAGGCCCCAGTCCTGTTCAGTTCTGGTGATAAAAGCAGCCCACCTTTGTTGAAACACTGCAGGTACAAGCAATTTGTTTTAGTGGAATATCACTGTTTTCTGATAAAGGAATTATGTATGAGGAGAATCTAATCATGTTGTCTGTGCAGCCCATGTAGCTCATTTATTAGGTTGCCTTTTGTGCTTTTGTCCTTCAGAGTTTGCAGATTGTGTTCAAGGCGAGATCACTTTGGATTGTTTTGTGGATTCATTAAAGTTTAAACGGCAGATCTGTATTTATGTAGTATTTTGCATTTGTTTAACAAGAGGTAAAATTCTTTCTGGAAGATTTTGAGGACTGATTTCATTTTGTTGTGAGGCGGTTTTCACAAGATGTGTACTTAAGAGTCACACTGCAATAAGAAAAAAGTGCAAGTGGGCAGTTTCCCTCTGCTCCACATGGCTTTGGACCTGGCCTTGTGTTTGCGAAGGGAAATCTGTGAGAGGCCACAACAGTGAGGCCAGAGTTCACACAGCAGAGCATCGCAGCTGAAAGGCTAGTTGTCAACCGCCAGCGGAGAGAAAACAACAGGGCATCAGCCAGAGTGGTTTGGAAAAAGGACGAGTCAGGGTCGCTTTCAATTAGCACAGCGTGCCGTCACTGCAGAGAGCCTCAGGGGCAAAGAGGAGGACGGGCCTTAAAGGAGAAGCAGGTACAGATTGTGACAGATGGAATCAAGGCAGAAAAATGAACGTCAGCTGACATCACTGATACTGTAGTTTGTAGATGAAATCCCCCCCGAAAAAAACAAAACAGTGGTAATATTTAAAGTCTTTGCTTCCCAAGAAGTTTGAGTCTTCCTTTTGTAACAGCAAAAGGGAAAATACAAGGACTACAAAATTTTTTCTGATTTTTGGCATTTTCTCCTCAAATACTGGATAATGCCTTCTTTCACGGTATTGAGAGTTGAGTTTTGTATTTTTGTGCAGAATTTATGAAGGCGTTTAAAGGTCAGTGGCAGCTCTTGACAGTTTCTGGAGGGAGGATGAATGTGTTGGCCGTATTGTCCCCGGGGATGGTGTGCCAGCAGATTCCAGCAATGGCAGCCCAACAACGCTCCATCGTTACACTCTTGCTGCAGCGGTGGAGCTGAGCATTAGACGAAACTTTATCAGTTTTGAGGGACTGTCACAGAACTGCCTCCCTGCGGGGTGAGGCAGTAGAATAATTATTAGGTCCAACATTCCACTTCAAGCTGACAGCCCCTTAAGAACTCATTTGTGACAGAGACGTGTGAAGACCCTCACACGGTCAAACACACTGCTAAAGATGTGTCTCTTTGATTCATGTTGGCTGAGTAAAGCACTGGCAGTCCAGTTGGTGGAATCACCATAATGCATGTGACAGATAATGACTCAGTTCACATATTTTATGCTTTGAAGTTCAGCCAATCGCATGTCTTGTGCAGGCCTCCTGGAAATACATTTTCTTTTGTTTTCTGAAAGTCAAAAATGTCAGTTATTGCACTTAACGCACTAATGCATGGTGGGAGTGTTGTCTCTGAAGATTTGCTGGAACCAGCGGAGCAGGAAACGACTCATGGTCTGCTGGTGATATGGCAGGCTGAAACAAATGATGCAGCTCCCCATTTGAAATTCATTATACTGTCATAGTGCAAGACTATTTATGTTGAGTGGGTGTGCATTGAGCACAGCCACAGCAATGCATGGGTTAGTCTCTAACTTAAAAACACACGCTTGGTTTGCTCATTTTTGGGAATAAAAATTGTGTTTAACAAAAAAGCTCCAGGGATAATATTTATGGTGTGCTTAGATGAAATTAACAAATGATTGAATTATTTTAATTGTACAAATATATAGAGGGATTTTTTTGACCATGTTATATTATCAATTAAAAGGAAGAATATTTACTGTAAATTTATTAAGATTCAACCTTCTAGCAGCAGATTCTTATTTGATAGTTTGTCAAATATGGCATAAATTAAAAATAAATTTGTTAGCCTGAATTTACACAGCGTGCGGCTCCGCTGTTCTGAGCAGCATGCGCAGTAAAGGCAGTAATAAATGTGGAAGTCTGACCACAAGAATTCATTCTGTGGAAGACTTGACTCAAAATAGTTGAAACTGCATCACTGTTGTCTTTTTTGCACACATTTATCAGAATAAAAGCCATATGTTTTATGTGTAAATGCTGCAGAGGCATTGTTTGTAAATGCTCTCATCATTGATCATAATGGGTGCGTTTGTATTGCGGAGGCCGTGCCGGTGAATCAGATGCAGTGTAAATTGGAGGTTACGTTTATCGCTTTTTTGGGATAATTCTGTCAAAATTCAGTGAGAATAATACTCTAATATATACTAGGAGCTGAATAATTATAAAACATTTTGTTTGGGTGCAATATTATATTACTTTGACAATACAAATTTTCTGTCTCCAATATCCTCAATACATTTTTCTTTTCTTTTTTTATTCCTTTTTTTATTATTTGTCCTGCTTTGTGTTCCTATTTGAACCTGAAGCATAACTGTGAACCACCATGAGCCCAATCTCAGTGTTTGTCATTCTGTTGTTCTTTTGTATTTTTTTTATTATTGTTAACCAATATTGGTTTAGAAACCTAGATTTTCTGCGGTTTTCATAAAATGTACAGACACTTGTTTTGCAACTAGCCTGTGCTTCACCCTCAGACAGACACTGGATAATGTGTTAATGGGATATGATTTAATATGAATGGTGTGAATTTAAGTTTCACAACCTCTGTTTGTGTCACTATATTTTTTTCAATAAACTACTAGACTGTCACAGGGTTAACACAAATAAAAAAGACCGGCGTTCTCACCTGGACATGGTGGTTCTGTTGTATCACTTTCTGGAGGAAAACCCCTGATGTTTCCAGATTCTGTTAAGATCTCCACCTCTTTATAGTTTGATAATGCGTCTGTTTGCTGCAGACGTTAAAGTATTTAAAGTTGATTCGAAATTGCGGTTCAGTAAAACGGAAGCTGCTTTGTGAACCCATCAGTGTAAATTATATTATGTTTACCACATCCATTTTGCTCGGGTCTAGTTTACACATAAACGCACCTAAATGTGTGTTCCACAGCTTGGGCGTTCCCTTTATTAGTTTTCTATACAGGATAGCAGAGCGATTAAATTGAGCTCCGTCTACCCACATCACTTCACCTTTTGTTTTCCAGATTGCAACAGCAAACAAGTCACACATGGGAACAGGAGGAGGGAAATTGTCTCAAATGAAAACACCAGCAAATAACAGCGATGTCGTTTTCACTTAGCAATGTGGTCAGTGCATCGGAGCCGTTTGGCAGGTGCATTGTGAAGAAAAGCCTCCAGAGAAATTAGTCATTTGTTAGACATTTATTTAAGTCATAGGTAGTTGGTTGGCCTTGATTGAATTTTTGTGGATTGCACGCCTCAGACGGGGGAAAATACTTTTTTTTCACAATCTTGATGGATATTTTTCAGCTGGCCAGAATTCGCTCCCCTCAAACTTTGAGGTGCCCCAGTCTATTACAGCTTCTTCCTTTTTTTAAATATTGCAATTAATTTAATTAGTAATCAATCAGCCAATGGGCCTCCCGCCTCTTCTGTGCTAATGGAGGATATGACAGGCCTGGGCCTTGCATTATTAATACCTCCATTTCAGGAGCCCAGGGCCCCCTTGACGCGTATGGTCAGGGGCCATTGATCACCACCACAACCCAGTGAGCACCGCAAGGACTTGGGGGAAATATCCCAAGTTGTGGAAGTGGATATGGGGAATGTGGTATTTTTAGTTTGTGGTGGTATAAATTTGTTTAGTAGAATTTAGGGTAATTTGGAGAAGAAAATGATTTTACCATCTTTGCTCAAAGCCAGAGATTAAACCGTTATGAAAAAAATTCTAATGATGAGACATTAATCTTTTGGTGCATGAAATCTGCAGGGAAGTTAGGGTGCATGTTTGAAAGAGAAGAGCGATTGTTTGAGTGGTGTTAATGGGAACGTAGAGCTCCAAAAAGCTCATTAGGTAAATGGGGCTCACTTCAAAACTATTATGGCAGGATAAGGGGCCCCTCTGCGGGACTATTTCTAGAAAATGAGATTAGAAGTTATAGAATGCCACTAACACAGGGGCACAATGATTGTAGTGTGGCAATGAAACAATCACAGGAACATTATCCTTCATCTCCTATGCAGTATGAGAGCCTAATCTAATAGGTTCTGCAGCTGAAGTTACAGAGCTTCATAATAACCCCACCTGCTGATCTCATTTGCTATAATCAATATTGTGCCCACTCTGTTAAAAGCTGGAGCTGCGAATCACTGCAAAACGTCCAAGACATAAACACAAGGCCATCCTCATCCAGTGTCCTCTTTAGCTGAATCTGCTGACCCTAATTTATCCAACCTGTGTGCCAGTAGCTCTTAATCAGGTTGATTATCCAGTCCACATGTTGTTTTTGAGAACAGGCTGTCTTTTTTTGGTGATCCAAAGTGGACAATGAACTGTATCAGTCTCTCTAATGAAAATCCAATTATCTCATGTTGTAATGTCCAAATTAGTTTTATATGTGTGACAAGTTTTAAATCAACTCTCCTTGTTCAGTTGGAAACACAATTTTGTGTTTTTAAGGTAGAATTTAATTATTTGTGTAGAAAAAAATACTGAGTTTGTTGGATTTTTGAACTCCTAATTGGTAAATTCTCTCGATTTTAGTTTGGATTTCTTCAACAAATACTAATAAACTTCAAAGCAACCAGTCAAATAAGAGGCTAATGTAACATACATGATTGGAGAACAAAATTGTACTCTTGTTTATGAATAGGAACAAAGAGCTGGTTCCATTCAGCACACTGCAGGTTCAATATTTGAACAACTTGTCATCTTTGTTCCTGTTTAAAAAAACACCTCAGAGCTTAATTATGTTACTGTAAATGTTTGTCCAGTGAGCAGCTGTATGCATTTCTGCTGGGTAATGTATTTGTGTTTTTATTAAAGACCTCAGTGTGTTTGCTACTTCATGGATCATGATGATTAAGATCTGCAACAATGCCATGCTGTGTTTGGGACTGCTGTTTCAATCAATAGTCATTGTTTGTTAGCGTGTTTTACAGCGACTGGAATATCTGTGTGAGATTGTTCAAATGTATAGTTGTATTCTCAGTTTGCCTCTGCGGGCTGCTTTGTTAAGAGAGCCGACTTATCTTTGGCCGCATCAGTTGCTGACAATAACATGAGTAAATCACCGCTGCTGACTTCTGCTCAATATTCTTGTTTTTTTATTTGTTTTGTTTTTAGGTGATAATGGGGTTCCATTTATGTTTCAATTTATATCTATGTGGAAGTTCTTCTTTTTATTTTTTACTACTTTAATTCAGGCAGACCACGGACTACTTTTGCTCAGATTTAATTCTTACTTCTAGCCTTCTGTAAAACTCTACTTTAAACCAGTAAAGGAGTTTTACTGCACTGGGATTACTCTGACCAAGATCTGGGTTTATAACTGTTTTAATAAAAGAGATTGGTATAAAATGAGGTGCAGGTTTTATAACAGTAATAAAATCATCAAAGTGAGGAGGTGATATTGTGTATTTTTAGCCAATGAGTTTAAAGTATTTTATTAATAACTTTTTAACCTCGAGGTATTTGTTTTTTCTGTTGACATAACTGTTTTCACTTTGCATTGAGAATTAAATATTTGTATCATTTTAACTAGATCATAGTAGTAGCCTGTCCTTCATGTGACTCTTTGTGGAGGTTAAAACTGGTGGTCAGAGGTTTGGGGTAAATGAGCCTTCTGCTCTTTGTGTTTTAGGTTTTAAGATAGCTTCGTACACCGCCAGGCCCCTTCCCATGACTGAGAGGTGCTGTCATTTGGCACAGTGACCATAACAGTTTTACTAGCCAGCCATGTGTTCAGAGTTTATTACCGCTTCCCCTTCTCGCTGCCACACAGGTTACATTGGCACAAACCAGCATGCTGAAGCTGTCGCACAGCACTGCTTAATTTACAGAGGGCTGGGGTTGTTAAGAATTTATAGACCTTCAGTGGCTTTATGGTGCTATGATGGGAGTGAGCAGTGGTGTTGAGCTCACAGCAGCTGCAGTCAGCTGCCTCATTCAGTGGGGATTTAGACAGCAACTCATTTGCTGGGCTGTGTGCGTTAGTCAGTGGACAGGCTTTACTCAAGGCTAAAGTTGGGAGGAATTGCTCAGCGGTCATGATGTCCCACCCCCTCTCTTCACTCGAGCATCTTGTGGTTGTTGGCGTATACATACAGATTTAAAATGTCTGTCTCCCCTGGAAGTAAGCTTAGTTACAAGAAATCGACCAGTTACCATTAGTCATCCATGATTGTTGTAAGTTACTTTAGTGTGTGTGTGTGTGTGTGTGTGTGTGTGTTTGAGGAGTGTTGAGTTTGCAATTATGGACTTACAGGAAGTCCATCAGTCATGTGTCTGAGTGTGATGTGGTTTGTCTGGTGGGGGGGCTGGGTGAAGAATGATAGCCCACCACACCAACTGCACTAACAGAGCAGCATTGGCTTAAACCCAGCTGTGCTTTATGAATCCTCAAAAAATGTGAAAATCTGAAAAGACCACAGTGAAGATGGAGAAAGCTCAGAGAGAATATGTTTTTGTATCTGTATTGATGAGAAAATTACAAATCTGGGCATCTTTCTTGGCTCCTGACATCCTCCGTAAAGGAGTTGTCCTATTTTCTGCTCTCAAAGTATTTTTTATCACCTTGATGGGAATAACTATGAATCTACAACATCTCTTACACAAATCTTTGTGTTTTATTTTGTAAGCATTTTTTCATAATGCTGCAGATGTCCTGAAGTATATAAGTTTAGTGAGATTAGCTGTTCTGCATAAAACAACATGCATTTTGTTAGATACAAAAACAAGTTTTGGACAAAGAATCTCGTGTTTTGCATAAGCGTAGGCATGCTATATGACTAAGGTACGACTGCTGACAATTTGCACAAAGAGAGTGGGCAGAGGTTTGGACATGGGAATCAAATTATCATGAACCCATGGCCTCCTTGGTATGTATACATTTTTCAGAACTTTATCTAATTGAGTGAATGTGTTCATTGTATTATGCAGAAAAAGAGGAAATAAAATTATTCAAACCTGACTTTGGAGTCCACCCAAACAATTAAAACTCCTCAGCTCTTTTACTGTCATCGCCAAGTTGTGCTTGTAACCCAGTGCAGCCCAGCACATCTGCCTGTCTTTATGGCCTCTTTGCTTGTGTTAGCTGTGATGTTATGACAGTACAGTGACTGAGGAGATTACACGGAGAGGACATAAAGCCCCTCTCTATCAGGCCTCTGTGGGTCACTGGCCCCATTTAAGCAAAAAGAGACGGATCCCTGAGGTCTTTAGGCAGTGTGTTTGCAGTCCAGCTGTTCTTATTGTCTTGTCCATTCTCAAGCTGTTTTCTGTTTGCTCTCACAGGAAGTTTATTGAAGACTGAACGTTCTCAACGGGGCAACCTCTGAGGGGGTTTTCACCTCTAACGTCGCACCGACCACGCCATATTTGTCCTTTACGCATTTGAAAGTGCTTCCTCAGAGAAGCAGAAGAAGCAGCTTGTTGGATCAGAGGACGTGACAAAACTGTAAGATCACTTGAGTTTCTTTCTTCAATTATATCAGTGTATGTTTTTGCTTACTTTTCAACATGAGCTGAATATTTCCCCATACTCTTTGTGGCTCTGCAGTGCATAGAAGAGTTTCTCTACATCAGAAAGCTTCTTTCCAGGCACATAGTTCCATTCTATCCCACAATCAAGTACCTATATTACCTTCAGCTTGTTATGAAAATGTTGCATATATATATAAAAATAAATTTGACTTTGCATCATAGTCTAAACGTCTTGAAATTGGCCGTTGTCTCTTTAAGAACCTCCTACCGTTTCTGACACTACCGCTTCACATCTTTACAACAATGTATTGGGGGAGGGGTGCTCAGCTGTAGACTGAGCTCCAGAAAGGATTTTTGTGTAAATAGGCGGAGCTTTGTCCCAGCAAGTGTTTAGGCAGCTCCACGTGGCTACCACAGAAGATTCAAGGATTTCTCTAACATGCATGAATGAATCAAAGCAACACTCTAGGTTTGTTTTTGATGAGAGAATGACATAACATGATATGAAGCTCAAAAAAGTTGATTTTCCATAACTCCACCCTTAAAAATAAACAAGCAAAATGATATAAAGCAGGAAAAAGTGCATTTTGGCTAATTTAAAGCACCAGAAAACCACGTTACTTGATTTTATTCCTTTCCTCTGATATATTATTTCATTGACTAATTCAAAAATGTGTGTCACGACCACTCAAACACAACTACTGATTGAGAGTGACAACTTTGACAACTCTTGTAAACATACACACACACACACCTGTCATTAGATTAAAATATAGATTTTTATCAGTTTCTGATCAGGGCTCAGTGTTGCTTCTTTGGACTACAGATTTGAGGCTGCATAAAATATTCTGTTTGGAAGAAAAAAGTGTAAAATATTTCAGGGTTTCCAGCAAATTTATAAGGGCAGATAGTTGATGACCAGCACTCCTAAATATGCATCACATTTCACACAGTTCTGCTGGTTGCTGATACATTTGCTGCAGTTTAGAGTTTGCACCATATGAACAATATTGAGAAAAACACTGTAGTTAGCAAACTGTTATTCCTGATATGTGTTGGCAGATATATATATAATGTTTTTTTTAACAAAAGATAAGAAGTTGAGCACTTTTCAACAACTAATGTGAGAAAAATAACAAATTTGTGCACACATCCAGGAGCTTTGTCCTGGTGATCTCTTAGTTTCAGTGATTTGTCTCATTGAATGTTCACATTGAGCTCTGGTTCTCTTTATTCATGCCTCCTTTCAAAGCGTCACTGTTCTGTGATCCCTCTTTTGGCTGGCTTTGCAGCACGGGACCAATCTAGAGAGTTCTGCATCAGTCAAAGTGAATAGAAGCCCGCAAAGTTGGCAGTGCACTCTGCTGACAGCAGGGAAATGATACATGATAGCTGGTGATAAAGGGTTGGTGTAAAGGAATGAGGTGTTGGTGTTGAACTGTATCACTGGCATCATGATGGGCCCCGATGTCATTATTTTGTGCCTGTCATTATCAATGACACAAAGACGTATCAAAGCAGGTTGAATGGAACAGAGTGGCAGTCAGTGCGAGTGCACAAGCATGAAACATGATCAGACCACTGAGCTGAATAGAGGTTTTATTGTGCCAAATACGTGAGAGAGGGGAGCGGAGGCAGAAAGATTGAGGGGCATTGCTTTCATATCTTGTCACCCACTCGCTTAATAATGCAGGCATGTCCTTGTCTCTGTGAAAGAAGCATAGTTTGTATGTATGAATGTGTGTTCATGGCGCACCATTGTTTTGTTTTGTTTTTTTCTTTGCCAGGAAAATAAAGATCTTTGTTTATAAAACTCCAACTTGAGAAACCCTGCCCTCTGCCTTCTTGTTGCCCAACTTTACAATTCTCAGAGTTAAACTCTCAACCCTGCATGATTTGTTTGATCCTCAGAGTTGATTAATTATTCACAAGGTTCTTATATTTCTTCAGTTTCTTTGAAACGACTTGAACAAACTTGGACTAAATGCTCCTTGTTACTGCATTCATATTTGCAGCAACACTTTATTTAACTCAGAACAATAACAATAAAAATACAGCTGACTTCTTTTTAAGGTATTTTATGTGGGTTTTTTGGCATTAAAACTAGCAAAAACTCAGACAAGGAGGTTTGGCAGGGAGAGGAGAGGAAGTGCTGGCTCAGAATAAAATTCAGGCTTTTGCTCATGTGATCTAAACTTGAGTCACCAGGATGCCTCTTGCTTACCTTTTTGTCTTTTGCCTCTGATAAACTCCAGTTGACCTTTTCATTGCATGCCCTGAGGGCTTGGGTATTTCTTTTCTTTTTCCTTTCTCTGCTTTTTATCTCCAAGTTGTGCTTTCATTCAGTGTTAAATGAGGGCACTGCCACACTTGGATGTGCAGTGACAAATTGGCACGGAGGAGGCAGATGGTGATGGGGAGGAGACTGGTTGTCATGCCATTTGCTGCAGCGACATGAATTGATCTCTGTGCCGCAGAGCAACCACACATGCTCCTCTTGTGTAATCCTGACTTTAGTTTCTTTGTGCACACACACACACACACCAACAAACTCTCCTCCTCATACCTTCCACCCTGCACCAGCATTCGGTCCCCGTTAGTATCAATGATGTGTGCAGTGGAGGCGTTCGCTTACTGTCAGAGGGTCCTCGCTTGGATCCGCTCAGAAAGCCAAAAGAAATGCTGAGGGATTTAACAAAGTGACAGAGCTTAGACTAATGGTTGGCTGCTGGGACCAGGGGAGCCCTAATGTACAACCTACTATAGGAACACAGCAACAATGAGGACTTGTACACGACAGCAGGCTGTATGTTAGCACACTGTTCAGTTTACAGAGCTGTTTTCTTGACAGCGTTTACCTATCAGACTTTAGTGGAGCTTGAATAAAATCTCAGTGGATATTTTTAATGCTATATGAATTTTAGGAGGGTCATAGTTTGTCTGACAAGAACTGGCATTGCTCATTAGGTCAAGTTCCAGAATGAAAAACTGCTCTTAGGTTTACTTTACAAAAAAGTTTTCTTTATCGTTTTTTTTATTTGACCTTTATTTAACCAAGCAGGTCCCATTCAGATTAAAATCCTATACAAAACAACGTGATTCAACACGTTCCTAAAAATGGGCTTAATTTGCTCAGATTATAAAGAACTGTGTTATGATTAGTGCCTGTACATTTAATAGTTTAATTAACTGAACCTTTTTGGCTGTAATGAGTAGCAGACATGTGTCAGGTTCACAAAGGGTAGTATGATGACAGATGTCATTGTGTTGATCAGATAAAAACAGAAAACAGAATGTTTTTAAATCAGTCAGCAGACCTAATCTTCACAGACTGAGAGCTTCATATGCTCCAGTTTGATTGCAGTGGATGCGTAAAAAAAGGGGGAAAACAGAGTGAAAACTGTTACAAGAGCTTCTTCAAATTTTAACTTAAGAAACAGATTTTAAAATACTTTATTTTTGATAAATGTCATTTAGACAGACGTTAGGTTAATTGAAACAAAGTCCTTAATGATGACTCTTTTTATGATGAGGTATAATTAATTGAGCAAAAAAGATTTCCAAAACTAATTAAAAATCATGTAAAAACAGTAAGACTGGACACTCTCCACAGCCTCAGGCCAAGCTTCACTTTTTACAGACAATTCAGATTTTAACAGTTTTTGTTGACACTTGAGTGACATTTTTTGTTGTAAGCAAGGCTCCTTGCTTAAAGTTAAAAACAAGGTATGTACTTAAAGCAAGTGCTTGCAGAAACAAAATCAAACACACTCTTTTTGTCCACATGCATATTTTTTTTACAAGTGTTAAGAAGGTTTGTTTGTTACTTAAAGTCTGCTGAAGCATCAAAAGAGTACCTATTAAATATTTATGCAAGGACCCAGCAGCATTTCTTAAACTTTTGGCTTCACTTTAAGTCGCAGGTCTTGTTCAAAATTCTGGGTATCCATTCTGTTTAGTCCTAAAAGTAACTGGAGCTGTGATGTAAAATGCGAAAAGCATTTTCTTCAAGGAAAATGTACAGGATGTCCATAAATTTTGGACAAAGTAGAGCTTAAATAAAACATGACTAACACTGGAGTGATTTGTTTGGACTGATTCAGGTGTATATCTGAAAAATTGTCACCGGGTTGTTTCATTTTTTTTAAAATTCTAAACAAGGTTTTTCAGGAGTTGTACAGTTTTGTGAATTTATTACATTACTGAGTTTGAGTAAGTTATATGTGAGAGTTTAAGTATATCCTAAATCTAAACCTGACAACCTGAAAACCTTGACTGAGAGATTTTCAAGATGATTTGTTGGATTTATTTTCTCAAACAAACTAAATCTTTTCAGTCTTGATTGATTGCTATATGTAGCTTTATCAGCCATCACCTAAAACGTGTTTACAAATCTTTCCCACAGTTGTGTAAAATTCAGAAAAGTAGCTAACTACGAGCAGGGGGTATTGATCAGCAGATGTGATTTATTTTTTTGTTTTTCTAGTAGTAAAACAAGCAAAACCATTTTTTCCTATCTTTAGCAGAGACCTTGTGAACTTTAAAAATACAACTTTGTAAAATCTAGCCATTTTTTCCTGATACATCTCCTCCCCAGTTCAGAGTTTAAACTTAAAAGTAGGTTTTTGCTGATACTTTTATATATTTTTAGCTAATGATCCTCACATGGGAAAGCTAAAGTGATGCAACTTCTTGGGGCTAGTTAGGCTAACCTTTCGCCGACTACAACCAAATCTCAAACATCCTGTAATGTTTTATGAGTGGTCCACATGCTATTAGACACCCAGAGATGCTGGGCAAAAGGCAGTTTGCTCCAACACACACACAAATACACCATCGTGTTTGTGCTTGAGCACAGCCGGCAAGCTGTTAAGAGAAAAACAGCCGTTTGTGATAACAGCTCTTTCACTGTCAGCACAAACAATCTGCAGGCCCCGCGTCCCATAACCAGCACCAGTGTTCACGTTCTCTGAAACAAAAAGAAGCTTCCAGACCGCGGAGTTCAAAACCAAAATCTGCAGCTGGGTTTAAATAAATAATCCGCCTGTAATGGGGAACAAAGCTCCTCCAGAAGAGTAAAACTGCATCTGTGCTGTCAGCAGACTCGGCTACACAACACTCGAACCTAAAACAAGTATTAGGAACAAGATTCAGGAGCTGGGGATAGATGCTGCACTTTAAGTTCAGCTCTCACCTCCCCAAGTCATTTTTTTTTTCTTTGCTCGGATCGGAAATGTTTAGTAAATTTGGATAATGAGGAAAGGATTACTTGATGTTGAGGTGAAAGTCGAGCAGCCCTCCAAAGCTCAACTCAAGGCAGTTTATAATTACTATTCAAATGAGTAAAGTGTGAACTGTTAAATATTTTTTTTTGTCTTGAATAACAATTAAAGGTCATTAAAATGTGCATTTATTTTAAAGTTAGTCTGGAATAGGGTATATTTTATGGTAATCGCTTAAACAAGTGAATATTTACTTCAGAAGCAGAAACCTAATTATTATGTTTATAATAAAGTTCATGTGTTTGCCCAATAAAAGTGCTGTGTCCTCCACTCTTCAGATTACTCCTGGGCACATTAAAATTGATCTGTTTGGACAACTGGCTGAGCTCCAAAGTAGCTGCTTGACTTGGAATGGGATGTCTCTTTGCTTTTTCTATTATTTTTTTGTACATTTTTGGCCGTGTTGCAGCCCAATACAGCCTTGTGATTGCCAAAATTAACTTTTTTTTCCTGTTTTTTGTTTTAACTTTTTTTTTTTTTTTTTTTTTCTAATAAACTGGTGGACTGAACATTCTTCCCACCATAAATTAGCTTTGGATAATGCAATAAAAACATGGGTTATTTGTAAGAAAAGCCATATGTCTGTTCAAACATCCACAGAGACGCATCCTACAAGTTTAGCTTTTAATTGTGTTTTATAGGGAGGGTTTATGTTACAGGGTTTTTCATTCAGAAAGCATGAGTGCAACAGAAGCAGACAGTTTAAAGATTAAATAAAGAGTGAGGAGTCATCTAAAAGTGCTGTCTATCCAAGCAAAAAGTGCAAAATGTGCTGTGTAAACAAGCGGGGTCTCAGCCAGCTCAGATTAGAAGGCCACACAATGCACTGATCTGAACTCTTGGCAGAGCCGTGATAGATGTGGGAATCTCGGACGAGGCTTTCATCAGAAAACTTGGAAGCAAGAAGCTCAAGCCAGCCTCAAAGCTTTGTGTATTTTAATGGCAGAATGTGCTCCATCATTGAAAGGGCTGATTAAAAGCCCTTCGTGCTACAGTGTGTGCAGCAGTAGCATATGGCCGAAGGGCTTAAACATAGAGAGAAGACATCTGCAGAACCAAATCACTTGGACAGAAGTAAAGAAATGAAATCACAGAGATTAAAGTGAATCGTCTCATTCCTCTTCTGGGGAGATGAATACCACCAGTTTTTTACTTTTCTGTCACAGTTTAGTGGAAAGTGGAGGTTTAAGCAGAATGAATGAGGTCAACTAATTTCTAATGTACTTTGGAGATGCCAACCTTCCCTTATTGTGCTCAGATGTTGTTAATGGTTTCTTTACCCTTTTCTTTTTCCCTTGAAGCTTTCTAGGTTCATTTGTTTTTGGTTAAAGTAAATATGTCTCTTTTGTGATTCCCTTTGGAAAAAGGATTTGTTTGTGTTTTGAATAGCTGCCAAACCGCAGGCCACAGGCCACAAAGTTAAAAAAAATCAGGGCAACAAAAACATCCACACAATTTAACAATGTACAATGGAGAGAGTAAGTGATTAAAAGTCCTTTGTGTGTACAGTGACTTCAGGTCAATGCCTTCCATAGGCAAACATTAAAATGATAAATTGCTAATGTTATTCCTCCCGCACATCAGTGTCCTGTAAGAGTGTTTTTGTTGTGCATGTTTGATGAAACATGGATTTATTGTAGTTGTTAGTCTTTACAGAATAGGATTACCACTTTAAACTGAACAAGCTGAAATGACCCAAATTGTATTTAAAACTAGATTTTTCTTTTGTAATAGCTTTAAGAGGTTATAG
>JARVGW010000564.1:3477566-3488261 GCA_031762495.1 Anablepsoides rubrolineatus | reverse complement strand
ATATATAAATAAATATAAAAAGGTTGAAGCCGTTAAATATGTTCATTGTGTGAAGGTTATTAAGCATTCACTCTTTTAGGATTATTTTTCCTTTTCATCCATACTTTTTTCGACACGTATATCGTTCTGCAATTTTTATGCAATTTCAGCAATTCATGTATCAAAGCTTTTAGTTCCTTCAAGACATTCCGGCTATGACTTTTGTGTTTAAGAAACTTGTACTTTTTGAGATATTTAGACTTTTTCTTCAATTTTTATTCTCATATAAAATTAAAAAAAGCTTTATTCAACATCTGTGTAATACTTCAAAATAGTTAAATCTGTACCGTACATTTCATCTTTTGTTCCAGTTCTGCTTTTTTTAGTGTCTTCATTCTAATTTTAGCTTATTTTTTGTTAATTTTAGCTAATTTTGGCTTTTTCAGCTGTTTTTCCAGCTCTCTTCAGCTGTTCTATTATTGTGAACTATTTTGTACTTCTATTTCCTTCTGTGAATTTGTGCTTTTATGCTTCTTTCAGCTATGTTCTGCAATTTAAGTTACAGCTAATTTTAGCTTTTTTTTTTTCAGCTAAATTTACCTTTTTGTGATCATTTCAGATTCGTATTGCTTTATTTAGCAAACATGCTTTGTCTGCCTATTTGTACTAGATTCAGCTTTTTCAGGTACATTTTAGACTTATGCTAAATGTAACTTTTTTTGGCTATTTTACAACAAAATGCTATATTTTGTAAATGTATTATTTTCTTTTTGAAAAAATATTTTCTGCATTTTTGCAGAAAATGCTAATTATTTAGATTTATTTAATTTTAAATTAAGTTTTGCATCTAAATGTATCACAGAGTAAATTCCATTATCCCCTGAAAGTACTGTTGAACTCCTGTTATTGATTTACCCAGAATCTGAAGATTTTGGGGTCTTCCTCTGAGATTCACCTCGACCCTCAAACATGGTTTCATATTATCATAATGTTTGGACCTTTAGCTCTCCTCTTTTGTTGCAGACCTCAGAACTGCATTGTTTTGAGACGAGTAGTTGTCTCAATTATTGAGAGGATTTTTTTTTTCTAGCTCTCATTCAGGTTTATTAGTAGGCAGCACACAGTTTTCAACTGAGCAAAACCTTGTCATCTGCTCCCTGGAGGCTTTTTTATAAGAAAAATATGCCACAATTGAGCATCAAGGTCATTGTGGCGAATGATTTCTCAAGAGGCCTGAAAAGTCATCTACAGAGTGAGCGCATGCAGCCAGGTGGCTGGTGAACTCCAGGAATAGTTTGACAAACCATATCAGCAGTGACAAATTAAAGTGTCAGCATTCGCTCTATGTGGCATCACATTTCCCGTGTTGATTGCGATAAGCCAGCAGCACATAGTTGTCTGCAGAACAGCCCGAGGAGAAGTGAGGACAGAGGTACAGTTACAGGAGACCTGGGCAGATGCTTGTCTCTGTGTATTGATTAGAGCAGACGTCCAGACGACATTTTCAGCCACAGACGCAGACAGGTGGACTTCACCGGTAGCTTCCTTAGCCCACCCAATGCAGCTAAAAGTAATCTATTTAAAAATCTGACAACCCATTATTTTACACAACAAGTCGCCTTGTGTAGAAAACGACATTTTCCATGGTTCTGCCTCATCTTCCACTCATGCTGAGCCCCTTCTTAAAGAGTGTTTTGTTTGGCACATTTGCCAAAAACAAAATCATACAACCACTAAAATCTGACGTTGCTGTATTTTTCTTTACATTTCGTGAAGGAGGAGTTGCATCTTCAGAGGTTTTTGTCATTTCCTTCATAGGATCTTAGTGCAGAGCCTCCACAGGTGAGGAGGTGAACAGGTTGTTCACAGGGTTTGGTTTGACAACCACACCAGCTGAAAATGTAAACACTTTTTTTTCAAATTTTGTCCCCAATTGAACAGAGTATACCAGACTATTAGGTGTGAAAATGACCTAAATCACAGTTACAATGTGAAAAGAATGACCCTAATGTTTCAAAGGTCAAACTTCCTGATTGTTGCCAACTTTTTTTTATTACTATACAATGAATGTAAGAAATTATTAATGTTTCTACTTACTGACATCAAATAAACCTGAAGAATGTCCAGACAATCCAGTCCAGAATCTTCTGCTTTTTTTAAACATGTTTAAATCACTTGATGGAATTTGTTCATGTGTTTACCGTATGATATGTTTAGTTGCTTTTTGTTTTATTGTTTATTGATACCACATGTAACTGCGTATGAAGAGCATGAAGTGCCGACTGTTACCAGCATGCTTTCAATGCTTGCAGTAAATAAACTGAAAGATTAGCTGCTGCAGTCTCACAGTAGCACTTTATCATTTTCTGCAGCTATTATTAAGTAGTTGTTTCAAAATATCTGCATGAAATCTTGACTTAAATGCTGTAAACAGTTGTATCCTCATCTTCTGCTTCTTTAGAATAGATCTGGTACATTTCAGGTCTACAGAGCATGTGTAAAATTGGCTGCAGTGTGTCGCAGCCTGCATCCAAACACTCTGGCACTGAAATGGTAACAGTGGAAAATTATATCCAGGCAAACAAGATGCTAAAGCAAGTGAGAGCTGTGGTTTTGTAGAGCAGACATGTTGACTGTCCAGTCAAAAAAGATAGATTAGATTTGTCTTTTGTTGCATTTTGAGCTAAAGATTACTGAAAACATTGTGTTGCATAATAAGTGTGATGTCTGGCTGAGATTGTATTTGAATGTGTGAATGAACAAAAGAACATTTTAACAATGTACAAGTTTTATTTAGATTATTCAAATGGAAGCTTTAACTTGAACAAAATCCTGACTCACAAGTCAGTGATAAATATTTAGTCTGATATACAGCATAGTGTATTGTGTCAGTTTTATTTTATTTTTAGAGTTGCAAGTAGGATTGATTGGTATTGATCATTTTCATAACACAATATAACCTGCAGAAAATACTGAGTGGAGTGTTGAGTAATTAATAATTAATGGAGTAACGATGAGCATTAACATACATATAGAGCCAGAGAGAAGCGTGGGAAAAAACTCAGCTGCTCTGATGCTTCCTGACAACCGTTTCTGCAACTACTACACTCAAATTTATTTATTTATTTATTTGGACAGATGAGGGTGTCAATGTCCCCATTCCTCTATTTGTCTTCTGATTGAGCAGAGGTGGTCAGAACTCGGGTCAGTAACTTTATGGGGCATCTTCTGAAAGAGTCTGTGTTTATGTTCCAGTTTTCTTAGCCTTGTAGAAATCTCTGGGAAATTTGGCGCATCAACTCACATGACTAATACCGTTTTAACTTGCAGTACCATCACCATATTTTATTACCACGGTATATGAAAATACTGTCATACCGCCCAAGTCTAGTTAGAAGGACTTTCTTGTTTGTTGTAAAAAAAAAAAGTCTTGTTCAGTAGTTTCATTTGGTTTTCTGTCCTAAGGTTGTTTTTATGAATTTTGACTGCTTTCTCACTCTTTTCAGTTTAGAACTTGACCATTTTCTCAGGATGATGTTTTTTTGTTTTAGGGTCTTAGCGCTGATTTGTGAATTAAGAATGTAAGAAGCAGCCAACTCAAATAATGAACCAGTCTGATTCACATGTAACACCTTAAAAATAACTCATTTATCAATTGAAACTTGCATTTATGAGCATCCTTTTCAATAAAATGATTTTTTTGTGTGTGTTCCAACTGCAGGAAAATTAATCTCAAACTAAATGTTTAGATCTAAATAATTTTGCTGTAAAGTTTGCATTAGCAGCTGCACTTGTGGCTTAGCTTCTTACATGCACAGTAAATTTATGAAATAGTCAGAAATCTTGAATAGATGGCTTCTGATGAATCATACAACCAGTGTAACCAACCGCTGCTTCAACTGGAGGACCTTTGACAGCGGCTGCAAAACAGGCTAAAGCATCATTTAAATGCCTCTGTATATACAAGTATTACAATAGAGGCAGACTTTCTTTTGCCTCTGTGCACAGACACAATCAGCCTGTTGTCAAGGCAGCTGCAAGAGTAATGGCCCCAGGTCTGCTCCTGAACACAGACTAATGAGAATCTCAAATACGACAAGCAGAGTGCATTTATCACGCACTCACACTTAATGACACCACCACCCAGGCTCAACAGCACGCTCATGCCTGTATCTGGCCTCTTTATGGATGGCCTCGTTTGTCCTCTCGCCTTCCTATTATTAAAACTGCTTGGTCAAAGCCAGTGGAAGGATGAACGAGGAGGAGAGGAGGAGGAGAATAGATCTCCTCATAAGTCGACTCCAAACAGATCTAAAATTTGAACCCGAGACCTTTTTCTGAGAGTAACCACTCCTCCATGCAAACCTCTGAAATTCAAAAGTGCAGATGAGTGAAATACTTTACGAAATATTGAGGGATTTTTCACTGATGAACGTTGCTTTGATCTACCATAATAGTGTTTTTTATTTGTCTTACAGATGTATTCTTGACTTGGAAAACTTAAAAGAAACCGTCTGTTAAGTGTGTTTTTCAAACAATTTGACATCTGAAAGTGAATTCAAAGATGCTGACCAATTTAGATGAAACTCCTTCAGTTCGGTTGTTATTCGTGTTAAGCCTGAAATAATGACATCTTAAACGCAGCGCTTGTATACTCTGTTTTCATTCTGATGATTTTGATGTTGAAAGAAAAGAAGGAAGGAAGGAATGAAAGGTTTGAGCCTCAATTAGTTGGACTTTCTGAGGAGGTTCTGCTGCCACTAATGACTGTTGGGGTTTTAACAGAGATAAGAGCTTATCCTCTTTAAGTGCTGGGTAGGCAACATTATCTATACTAAGATCAAGGCCATGCTTTAACACACAATCCAGACACATGCAGAAAGACGGATACCAGACTGCCTGAGCCCAGTGTCACTCAGGCACCACGATTTCACAACACTGGACAACAGACATTGATGATTTAGACACCATCGCTCCTTAGATCTGTCAGATCAGCCCTTAATTCAGAATAACTGGTCACTGGTTCTGTACAGTATATTTAACTATCTTGTCTCAACCAAATAGCCATTTAATAGCTTAAATTATTCTTATGAACTATGACCTTTTTTTATATATATTATGGACTGTGAGTCTGCAACAGTATCATCATCATTGTAGCTCTTTTCTTTGCAACTTATTCAAAGGAGACAAAAGGAGATGATCTGCTCCATCGCTCCTTTTTTCACTCAATTTATATTTTTCTATACATACTGTTTATACTCCGTAACCAAAAAAAGAAGCTTAAAGTTTTTATACAGCAATATTACAGTGTTAAACGATGCCATTGTTCTTTAATATTTAATTTAATATTTAATTAGTTTTTTTATTTTCTAAAACAAATATATATTTAACTAAAATAGCAACCTTTTTGAGCAAATTATACATAATGATTAGCAGACTTTTCTAATAAATAAATTTAAACTCATTGGTTTGTGAGTTTCAAAGTTTAAGTAAATAAATCAGGAAACGATCATAAAAGCATACCTAGTTTATTTTTATTAAAAAACAGCAAATAATCATGTTGGCAATTTGAATTCTCATTTGACTATTGTACTAAACATTAAAGTAATTCAGCAATATAGATGATTAGGTGCTAAAGCATAACCAGCTATCTGAAACTGAATGTTTGAAAGGATTGTCATTGAGATTCCAGACCAGTTATTTGTGAGACTACTGTCCCTTTCTTCTTCCTCCTCTTGGAATTTTGTCTTTCTGCTGTTTGATGCCTGACTCTTGCCTTATTCCTTACAAGTTCCGTGACTCGCTGCAGGCTTTGATGAGGTTCATGGAGCCTGGCTGCTCTTTGGCGCATGCTCGCCCATGGCCACTGACTTTTCCTTGAGACAGAGTTGTTACAGCCATAAAATGAGATAAACTGAGCTTGAAAGCTGCTGGGTCTTTCAGCACGAGTTTAGATGATATCATCAGTAAGAGACGGCGGTAATAAAAGTGAGGTCAGCTGCCACCGTGGGCTACTACCCTGAAAGGTAGCGCTGTCCTGATAAGACTGCTGTCTCTTTTCATCTCCTTGTTTAAGGCTTTTTTATGTGTGTGTGATGAAGCTGACGTGCGAATCTTTGGTTTGAGCAGAAAAGGCATTTAATAATTGGATGCACGCACAGCGTACAGAATGTTTGTCCCAAAGACAATGACAAAGTGTTTAATCTTCCCAGGAATAGCGAACCACACAGGCATGATGATGCCATTATCTCTGTAAGGCACTCTCACCAAGAAGGCTCACTCTTATCCTTGATTTATATTTTCCTTCATCAGCATCGAACACTCAGATTGCAGAAACCATTTATATATAAAAGCAGAGCTTACTGCTTTTGCAGTTGCCTGAAGAAAATATTGCCAAATCTTCTTTCTTACCACATTCATATCTTTTTTTTCCACTTCTGTCCTTAGTTTTATTGAGGGAACATGACAGTAATGAAACTTCTTACTGGCAGTTTTATGATTATTTTTGCTAACAAAGAATAAAGACGGTGGAAAAACCTTCAAAGATTTTATTTGTTTAAATCTTTTTTTTTATTATTGATTCCGGGTCTTTCTGCCTCCTGTGTTTTATCTTTTGAGTAGAAATTTGAGCTTTAGTGCATCTAAAACTGATGACTTCTCTTTTGTTAAGAATAAACCATGCAAGCAGCCTTTTTATTGCATCACGGTGACATAATAATCCTTGCTCTGTGTGAAAGCATCACTGATCAGAGCAGTAAACAAGCTAGCATGTCATTTCCCTTTATTACATGTAACAGCACCACTTTTAAATTGACTAAACTTTAAAACTATCGGTTATAATTTTAATCTGAGAGAATAAAAGTTTCTGTAGACTGATATTTGATGCAGGACGCATTTTAAAATGAGAATTGCAATGATTTTAAAATGCAAACCGCTGCAAATTAATTGGCTCCAAAGGGGAAGTGGAGATCAAAGAGACTCGGTGTTCATAGTAAACTCCAAATTTCTATGTCTTAACAAAAGTAGGCCTTCTGTGCAAATCTTTTTTATGATATGGATATAAGATTGTTTTTGCCAAATAAACAATAGATTTGTTGTCTCTACACTCTAAGCTATGCAGACATTGCGTTTATTAGCTCTGACTAACTGACTAGATTATGTCAATTGGAAGAAGTGTGAATTCTGCAGGTCTTCTGTTTATCTGCATCCATTGTCTCTGTGCTTGGATTTTAAAATGGATTCTGTGCTCCTGTTTTGTTTTCATGTCTGATCACTCTTGTGCACCACTCTGTTTTTAGGCATAAAATGTGTTGCATAAAGAAAAGTTGCACACATTTCTTTTGTGGTTTTGTCCTCCTTGGATAAAGTTTTCTTTCATTTTCACAAAAATTTCAAGCGTTTTGTGCTAAAGATGCTGTAAAATCTGTCTGCCAGGTCAAGTCTCAACATGAAAATGAGTTTTAAACTTAGACAGGAAACATGCAAATAAACAGAGGCTCTCTTAAAAACCAACTCTTGTGTCCTCATGCATTTTATTTTCTACAAGTTAGTTTCTACCGTATGCAGAGGTACCAATAAACATCACTTTCTTTTGACTTCTAACCCAATTAGCTTCATCTTGGCAGAAAAGCTCTGTCTGGTTGTATAAAATGAAGTTATGGTTATATTAAGAGAAAATCTTAAAATAAAAACCACTTGATAAACCACCAATGACAACTTGGACAGTTTATTCAGTTACTTCATTAGTAATTTACATTTTGTGAAGTTAAAAGGCTCACATACTTTTTTTTTTAATCTCAAAACATTCTCTAGGGTTTGTTTTTAAGTCAGTAAGTTGGCTTCACTTCTGCTGTTTGGTCAGATTAAAGTCCCCGAGGACAAAATGTAAAAATGGAAACACGCAAAATACAGAGAATGAAAACACTCAGCTTTTCTTTTTCTTGCTCCACATTTCACACCGTGGCCTTGGGGGTATCCTGTTTTGATGCCCTTAAGAATGACTGTGCTTGGATTTTTGTCAATACAGAATTCAGGTAGTGTTTCCCTGTAACATTTTGAATTATTGATGGCGGAGAGAATGGATGCCAGCTAACATTCACTTTTATATGTGAAGAGGTGAAAAAGAGATGAGAAGAGATTGGTTTGCACAAATGCCGAGGAGCATTTTTTTAAAAAAAACCAGCTCTGTTTGATTTGGTGACTCTGGAGTAAGGCTCATTTTAAATGCCACGAGCACCCTGGAAGATTGAAGGTGCATCGTGACTGACAGAGAGCACAGAAGGGTCGAGGGAATTATAGGCCTCTCTGAAGATTAATGTAAATAATTAACAGGAGGCAGACAAATGAAAGGGATTTCACTGATGCACGCTCAATCCCTTTTGCACTGATGGCCCTTTGGGCTTTTTCCTTCTCATTCCAAAAAGACATGAAGACGATGGATGATGCCTGCAGCGATTTTCAGATCGATCAGGGAACCGTCTCACTGTCTGAGTCCTACATGGATCCCTCTGTGTGTGAAGTCTAGCCAACTCACTGTCTGAATAAAGTAGTCCTGAGATCAGCCCCGAATAGAGACAATCCTGCTGCTCCCTGAGAGTGATAACAACAAAGCACTTGTTGTCGTTTTAAAAATTCATTTTTATTGAAAACTGAGTTTTCGGTGAGACACCAATATCTGCTTCTTTACTCTTACCAAGGGCGGTGTACATTCAATCAGCCCAGCACAAAAACAATTTCTTAAACTTTTTTTTTTTTTGTCAGCTTGCTTTTGCTATGATATCAATTCTCCTAAGATCTGCCGTGGAAGCTGCTCTATTCTTCAGGGAATCTTCAGTGAGGACAGAGTAGAGTCATCTGACGTGGGGTGACAATCAATGACCTCTGCGACGGGACAGCCCATCACTTGTCTGAACTCTTTGGACAGTGGGGTTAAACTACCTCCCTCCTGGGATCAGGCTGAGTGACACTATGGCAAAAAGGGTCCCAACCTCTCCTGACAGACACATCTCAGCCTAGATGCCATCTTCGCTTCTCCCTGCAGCGGCACGTTGCAGACACTGTGGGGGTGAGACCACAGACATGAGGCAGCTGACATACTAATCCAAGAACTAAAGGACTAAAGGGACCATTGATTTTTCATTCTTGGTAAAATGCAAGAAGCCAGCGATCATTCTTCTTCAACTATGGATGCTAATGGACTTTTTAAAATGTTGCCATAGTGAATCCCCTGGAGCCACTCTGTTTTTGCTGCTGCTGGGCCTCTGAAATGCCCTGAAGTCCCCAGCTCCTTTATCTGACATGTTTGTATTCAGCAGCTCAGCTTAGATGTCTTGGCAGGGTCAATTGTTTATGCTCAGCATCTGCCTGGATGACAACAGGTAACTCTGGAGGCTTAAACTCTGACACCTGATTTAAGAATTTAACAGAATTCAATTCAACATTTTATATATACGGCATAAAAAGAGGAAAAATGGTTTAAACTGGTATTAGAATGTCAGGAAAATGCTTAAAGGTGTGTTTTGAAAGATATGTTTACTGTTGAAAAGTCTTATTGTAGTTCTCTTCAGTAAATCCTTCCATAAAAACACAATGCCCCTTCAGTTACTAAAGGCTATTGATAGTGGAACCTTTTGAAGGCATTCTTAACTGCAGCTAGTTTGTAACCACACCAGAATGAACTACTGCACCACGTCTAACACACGTCTGAAAACCAGTCTATAGAATTCACCTCTTTGTCCTGTGAGGGTTGTTCTCTCAATTATTGCTGAAGGCTTCTTGATCCCAATTCCAGTCTGCCCTGGCAACGCCTGCATGGTTAGCCATTGGAAATCTAATTAGCAAAGTTTCCCCTGTCTGGCAGGGTTGACAGCAGAGTTAAAATAACTGCCAGGTACAAAAAAAAGGACCCGCTGGAAACATTTTAAAGGACTGTAATTGGTTAATACTCAACTGCACCTGCAGAAAATGTCGTTGTTTTTTTCACATTTATGCCTGAATGTCAGCTGTTCCTGTTTGTGCAAAGGGAACAAGAGAATGATGCAAGTGTTGGAGGAAAACAACTCTGTTCCGATTAGGATGTGCTGTGTGATTTGAGTCATGGGATTGCGTTGAGCTTGGTGGTCCGACGAATCTTCCAGGAGGAGTGTGTGAAGAGACAATCTGACTCAAGACTCAACAATGAAATCTTTGTTTTGACAGGGATTGGTTCTGTCATGTGCTGTTTTTCCTCCCAAGTGGTTTCTTTAAGCATAGCTGCTAGGCAATAAGAGCATTAAGTGTATACTGGCATCATAAGGCATCCATATAACCTGATGTTATTTCTGTGTGGTAATTGAATATTTATGTTTGGTATCTCTGCTCTAAAGGTTTATTACTCTGTGTAGATATTTATATAGCTTAGGAGCCCATTGCAGCCAGTTAATGTGAGTATAAGTGGTGTCGTAGGAACATTATTTCAAACTGACAACCATGTGTCGTCCAGTATACTGCGTGTGTGCAAAAGTCTTACATCAGTCCTCATTCTGTTGATTTGCATCTAAGGAGCAGACTCATCTTATCAGTTAAAGTTGTATGGACATTAGCTTCTTTTTCACACATTTTGTACCCAGAACATTTAAGCCACTTAACTCTTATGCTACATAAACGCGTTTTGAGCAGCAAAAGCAGCCAGTCTACATGCAAAGTCAATGGTGGACGCGCATCAAGGAGCATCAAAAG
>JARVGW010000564.1:3438935-3458602 GCA_031762495.1 Anablepsoides rubrolineatus | reverse complement strand
TTATGTTTGTGGTTGTAATGTGACAAAATATGGAAAAGTTCAAGGGGTATGAATACTTTTGCAACCCACTGTAACTAAAGAGAAACATAGAGTTTTAAAAGACATTGAATTCATCCATCCAAAAATAAGGTCTTAATTAGTCTAAAATAATTTAAATCGATCCTTTTAGAGGTCTTAAAAATGTACGTAAGTAAAATGATTGTCTTAAAATCTTTGGTAAAGTAACATTTATTTTTTAAAATAACTTTCAAAATCTCTCTCGTAGCTAGTTGTTTTGTATTTAAGTAAACATTTGGGTAAAATTGTCGCGAACTCTTGGTCTTAAATTTAATTTGTCTTAAGCTCTAGGAACCCTGTAAAGTAAAAAGTGAAAATATACCTAAAAATGTTCACTGAACAGAAGAAAGTCGAGTCAAGAATAAATAAAATTATGTTTTCAACAAGGTTGGACATGTCTGCCAATGCTTGGACAGCAGTCCAGGGTATCATGTCCCTGAGTGAGATGTCAAATTTCTGTCTAGGCTTAAATTATTGTAAGATGTTGAATAAAAAATAAAAACAAACTGAAACAGACACACACATTACTGCAGGTATTCTCAGCAGAATAAAAAATGTGTGGGAAAACTTTGTCCGTAAATTGGTGGACACTGAACAGGAGCTCTTTAATCCTTCAGCTGGACATGCTTGTTAACAAAATGATGGATGTTTTTTTTTATACTATCCCACCGGGCATATAGCTGGGGTACAAAAAGAGCGTGTTTTTGTCCTGTCGGCACAGTGAGGGCACAACGTTTTGCCAGTAGGTTAATCGGGGCTAATTGACTCCTCTTTATATAGTCAGTGAAGTGATCCAAGCGTCTTTTTGTGCTTCTTTGTTTCCCTCGTGTGTGCAGCCTCGCAGCTTATCTTCTAGAGTGATTTTTATCTCTGAGGAGTGTTTGGCTGCCCACTGATGAGGCGCTCGGGCGCCGCGGGGGTCTCTAATATTTCTCTGTTTGTTTTCCTCCACAACAGTTTTTATTGAAATTAATGAGATTTTCATCACAGCCGTCTCATAATAGCACTTGAACAAGAGAGCAACAGAAGCTGAGATGATAGGAAAAGTGTGGCGTCTTTGAGTTGACAGCTGGCTGTCTCTGTCGTTTTTCAGAAACTGACGTGGAAAACGAAGGATGTGGAGAAGTGCACCGTGAGAGGGAAGAACAGCGTGAGTATCATTAACCAGACGCAAATATCTTCATCTCTGTTTGCGCTCTTGGTTTTTATTTCTTCTGCACTCTACTTCTGTCTGCGCCTTCATTTCCTGTGCCATGGAGTTTTGTAATAAGCAAAACAGCTCAGTGTCTGTGTCTGAGTGTGGGAATTAAAGTAAAAAGTAAGCTTGTAGTCCTGCAGTGACTGTGTTGTGGGTGTGAGGGAGCCAGCATGGTCCTGCTCCCTGACGTACGATAACGCCGAGCCGTTTCCCTCCTCGCAGGATGAATGCTACAACTACATTAAAGTGCTGGTGCCGCGCAACGACGAGACTCTGTTTGCCTGCGGCACCAACGCCTTCAATCCCACCTGCCGTAACTATAAGGTAGGTTACTGCACCGCTGTGTGCCGACTCCTGGCCTCAATTACAGATAGCGGCTCATATCAGAGCTGTAATGAGATACTGTCAATGTTGGAATGTCTGGGCACGCTTTCTCAGCTGCACCCTGTTATTTTGAGTTTTAGAAGGAAATGATGCTTTAATATGACATTAGGGCTGCTTTGTCCTTGTGTGAACACGCCATTATGAATTAAAAGTCTGGCATTCTTTGAATATCGCCCGTCACCTTTTATGCTGGAGTGTTGAAATACGATTCTCGTGATTAAAAGGGACAGAGTTAAAGCCAGAATATGAATCATACTGGTAAACTAGCAAAATGTAATTTCATGTTCACAGAAACGTTATCATATTTGGTGTTTGGTGATAACATTATTATACCCCCAAGTCACAAATAGTGTGCATGGGGCCGCTCATCCACTAATAGTGGAACTAATATTTTGCTGAGCAGTTTAGCATTTGGTTAACTTCATGGAGAAGAAACATATCGACCTGCTGCTTAAAATCGTCACATCATGTTTTTAATAAATTCCATATTTCCTTTCTCGATCAACGTGTTTAATGAAGCTACGCTGTCCAGAGACACACTTTGACTTCATCCTCGAGCTGAGGTCCGTTATTTCCACCAGAAATAGTAAACAGTAACTAGTAAGAAAATAGTAAAATACTGCGTGAACCCAGTTTTATCTGGATATTCCTTCCTAGATTTCAATAACATTTCCAAAAAACGTTTGCTTTAATAAACCATAGAAGCCCTTTACCTCAGAATTAAGGTTGTGGAAAGTTGGAGTTGTGCAAAGTGTTCCCATTTCTAAAGTGTTTTATATAATAAAATTGTGCCATTTGAACATTCTACCAATATGCTGAAACTTTCAGATATTCTGCTAGACCCGAATAACAACAGAAGGAATGATGTTAACTGACATTTTCTGTGAAAACACCCACAAAAAGCTGCCACGCAGCGAGGTCATACTGCGGTCTGCGCTGCGTTTGTCAGCTATAAAAGAAGTCTGGCAGTCAGCACTTCAGTTTGTGCTTTCAGTGATGATGCAACAAACAGCTGTGAGCTCAAACTGCGGGTACGCACGTATAAACAACTGATTTAATACATGATCTGAGACAAAGAGCAGGTCTGACACAGGCGCTGAATGCAGCACTTGTTAACAGGAGGGGTTTGCATGTTGAGATTTCCTGACTTTATTTCGTTGAGTTAAATGTGACATATGCGCCGTCAGATGTTAAGAATAAATGAAAGAGTTGGTTAGATATTAACATGTTGGTAGGTGGAACAAACAACAAGACATAATCTGAACACAGATTATGCTGGAGGGAGCTTTCTTTTATATCACTTAAAATGTAGGTGGAAATAAAAAGAGAAGAAAGTGGGAGGTAAAATATGAATCAAGAAATAAATTTATTCCAGAGGATGAGTCTTATTTGTTCTTTGTCTTCATTTAAAATGTGTTATTCTAATATTAAATCACATAGCTTTTGGTTAGATTAAAGCCTTATCTGGCACACATTCCTCAAAACAAACCTTTTGAAAATAATAATGTCATATTTTCACATGCTGCCTAACACACAACTCCAAACATGACAGACGACCTCATCATAGCATATGCTTGCTTTACTGCAGCGGACACCAGTTACTCTACACCAAAACCTTTTTACATATCCTGCATTACTTCAATGAACAGACAGGCTGATGAACAATAATGATGTTTTGAACAGAGCAGAGCAAAACCCCAAATCTCTATACTTAACTGTTATTAAAGCAAATTTACAATAGACTTTGAGTATACATTTAAAGACATAAAATCGGAACCTTTAAAAACAACTTGTGTTTAAATAATTTAGCCTAAATCGTTTTGAACATTGTGAAAAAAACATTTCCCTCCAGTCATCTTTGTGTGGGCACTGTGCCTGAAATATATCCATTTATTAGTGTATTTGGACCAACACAACTCCCAGTTATTAGTAGTTTAAAGCGACATGAAATGGAAGGTCCACTTTGTCATCAGCCCATTAAAAGCATCCGGTTGTTTCTCTTGTATTTGCTATCCTTGATACAAACAAAAACAATTTGAAAAGAGGGCTCCTGTGTGGACAAGACCTAAAACGCTATATTGTGGATTTGCATCATCGTTCTAACAAAGAACACATCCGTCTTTGTTCAAATTCATACAGTTTGAGTTTTTCTGAATACAGTTCAAGATGACGTTACAGGGGAGGCTCAGAGGTGACATCACAAGTTTGGGCTGTGATTCATACCAGGGTATTAGTGGAGGAGGGAGTACTTGTTGTACAGGACAGACTGTAAATCTAACAGCACCGGTGGAGTGTGTAATCTAAAGGGCTGCAGGATATCTGCCCTCCCCCCACTGTGGATTCACCTGTGAGCTAAACAAGTGGTCCATATTAAAGGGATGGGGGGACCTGAGTCAGTAAAGTAATACCCTGCAAGATGATAATTAGAGTTTCACGGTAAGAAACAGCAGTAGAATATATTGTTGCACTGTGGAGTTTCTAAAGGTTGAAAAATCCCAGTTATAGATCAGTATTTTACGCCACAAGATAAATAAGATGAATAACGTGTGGTCACGAGATAATTTTGAGCAGCCTTGCCTTGTATAGATATTGTTAGTCAGATTATATGAATATGTTTTTTTGTGTTTAACTCTTCAAAGATACTCCCCTTTAGATTTGAGCAATATTGTCAAAAAAATGAATCATGATTAATTGTAGTATTTAGCCAATAACGATTAATAAGACTATTGATCCCCTGGAGTCCCTGGACACATTCATGTCATAGTTACATGACCAATTTATATCACTCTAGTGGGAAAGATTTGCTCCGTAAAAATCGGTTCTAAATTGTGTCAAAAGTACAGACTTCAGGCCATACATCAATTTTGAAACTGTTTTTCTAGACCAAGTAAAACCAGAGTTATGATAAATAAATCACAGAATTATTTTTAAGATGTATCTCATATTTGAAGCGGAGAGGAGCACTGAGTGGACTGACCAGGGAAATCTCCAGATTGGTGGCATTAATCCTATTAATCATCAAGTGCCAAAAAAGAATTGATTAAAGTTTTTCCGACGATTAATTGCACACAATACGATTTTCATAATTAACCCTACCCCACACTTATTATTAACATTATTATCATAGGGGTATGTTTAATCTAAACTCTTCACCTTTCATAGTAATCTGTTTATGAGATGACAGTTGCTGTGTTCCTGAACTTAACATATCTCTGCATCATTTAACAGCAAAAGAACAGTGAGTGACATTTGAGCTTCAATAAAAGAAAAAGGTTTTTGGACAAAGACAACTCCAGTTGTCACCTGTGTTTTATAACTGCAACATATAATCCTGGGACAGACTTCATGTCTAACCAGACAAGACTGAAAAATGTCATCTATTCCTATATTAAAATAAAATGAAATTAATTCAAAATTTTCCATGTTAACAATTAATCTCTGCATGGAAATGACTGCAATAATTATGGCCATGCCTTATCTCGTGACCACGAGATAGTCTTATTTATTTTTTATTCAATGCCACTCTGTACAAATGAGAAATAATTTGATTAAAAAATAAATAAGTTAACAATGTAGCTAATAACAATTCATTACATATTCTTTTTTAGGATGATTCTACGTGTGTTTATAGACTAACTTGTGTTGAAAAATCCAGCTAAAAAGTTCAGAGAGTTTAACAGAATGTTAAGAAAAGTCCAGAAAAATAAATCCAGTTTCTTGTAGAATATAAGTAAATGTCTGAAAAATACTCAAAGTAGAGCTGAAGATTACCAATTTAAGGTTCATTTTTAGATTTACAAATGCCATGGGGGGACATTAGTCTTAAATATTCAAACTTTTAAAATATTTTTTCCCCACTGTACCACTTTTTGTACCTAGTTTTTGGATCTAAAAGTCGATGTTTTTATGGTTTTGAACAGTTTCCCGATCTTCTCAGGGGAATTCTAAAGTAAGCAGAGCATCTCCACAGGCTGACATTACCTGAATGTTCTCCAAAATCAAACCATGTCTCAGATGTGCCAGAGGTCCTGCAGAGCAGTTGATGTGAAATGTTTAAAGAACTGCGTTTCGACCTACATTTAGACGTTATCTTCTTCCTGCCACAGACTCCCTTTAGTACAGAGTGGCTGATTTACAGTTTTACCAAAACATTCTTTCTCCCTGCAGCCCCTCATCTTCTTTCCCCCCTTGTCTGGAAAAGAGAACATAGGATGACGATTCAGACAGCTGGGGAAAGTGGGAAGAAATAATAAATCATATCATGGAATCTGTCTCCCGGACTGCACAGGAAAAAAATTAAATAAAAATCTGTGCAGGACAGTGTGGGATTGAATCAGAGGCATGTGTGCTCCTATAAAAAACTCAAACGGATGTCCAGCCATGAACAGGCAGCCTGACTGCCCAGGCTGCTGAGACAGCTGGTCTGGAGACAGCAGAAAGCCTGGAGTCAGCATGCATTTATGATAAAACTAAACCTTTAAAGCGTTTAATCCGTCTGTTACTTTGTGCTGAAGGTAATGACCTCGTAGGTATTTCAAAAAAACAATTAGCACTCTTGGGTTTTTTTTTAGTTTGTTTTGTTGATGTGTGTTTGTTTTTTTTAGTTGGTGCTTTGCTGGGGTAAAGGACAGGAAGATTGGAAATGTAGCTTTTTTTAGCACCAGAGAAAGTGGCAATACATTGAATAATTCAAGCTATACGACAAAAAGAACATGGTGTTCTGTTGGATTTAGTTTTATACTTTATTTCCCACATGTTTGTAGTATTACAGCAGAATAGATGGATGGCAAATATTTTCAAAGAAACTGATTGGTACCAAAAAAGCCAAGTTATACGCTTCAACAATTTAAAATCTTGATTATTTCATGTCACTTTTCTTGCATTTTTTTAAAGCGAACTAGCAGCTCAAATATAAGAGTTCGAGTATGTTTATTCTTCATAAAGGAATAATTACTCATCTTTTTCAACTGGCTGAATAACAATAGAACAGTAATTACATGAAGGCATCTATCAGATAAACATTGTTATGTGTTAATGGACTTTTAATGTGGTGTACGTGAGTCTTTGTCTCACCTTATTGCTACAGAGGCTATTAAAACTCCTCACAAACATCCCCACACTGTGGGTTTTCACGCCTTCTTGTGTCTGAGGTTTACAACCTTGTTAACAGCAGGTTGGAAAATAGCGGCTTATATCTGCGGCTGAGAGATAAACTGTCCCGACTACCTGAACCACAGGACCTTCACGCTCGGCTTTTATGGAAATGACCCACGTATAATGCATCAAATGAAAGTTATCTTTATGGCGCATGTGTTGCCTTTCATTATCACCGATTGATTTGGTGTTCTTTCTTTATACTCAGCTGCACTTCTTAACACACTGAAGACTTTTGGTCTCAGAGGCTGAGTGATATTTCCCGTCGGGGCAGCAGCCATCAGACTGAAAAAAAGCCTGAGCTTCACAGTTGTTAGTTTTTATGTCCCAATCTTCTGTTGAATTCGTCTTATGGCTTTGTATATGGCCTCGTAAAATATTCTTTTGTTGCTGCTTTCTCTCTGACTAAGATGTTGACGCTGGAGCAGGAAGGAGAGGAGGTGGTGGGACAGGCTCGATGTCCCTTTGAGTCCCGTCAGTCCAACGTTGGCCTGTTTGCAGGTGAGTAGTTTAACAGGATCTGATGAAAATAATGCAACGCGTGTCACTTTTGATAATGTGATTGAGGGTTCTTCGATGTGGTTAATTAGTCTGTGGAACATTTCCAGGAGAAAACAAGAAGTTGTTCTATTTTATTTGATTTGATTCTAATCCAGAGGTGCCAATGTGGGGCCTGCAGACCCCAATTTGGCCCGTCATGCCATTTGATTTGGCCCACCACTTTCACTCATGGTGCTGACTTTATCTGAATTATATTAAGATTAAACATAAAATAAAAGTAACTACAAGAGACATTTAGATTAGATTTAAGCACACCTTCAGACCACAAATACTCATATTTGATCAATTTACAAAATATCCCATGAGCCTTTGCTGCCCGAGCGTGCAAGGGCTAAAAACAAACAAACAAAAACATGAGTTAAGACACTAGCTGCTAGCTTCATCATAATAAAAAAGGACTTTACTGAAGGAGTATTTGTATTTCATGTATTATATTATTGCATCTGGCTACAGCCCTTGGGTAGATTTTTATTTTGGCACATCTGTTCTAATCTATAAAAAAAAAAAAAAAAAAAAAGCTGTGACCATTAGGGTTACAATTATACAGAAAATTCACAATTCGGTTCAATTTTTTCTCAATACAAAAAAAGATTGCCCTTCTTAACTTGGAATTTATTGAAATTAATTAACATTTGATTAACCTATAAACTACAGTTTTTTTAAATTAAATGTTGCTGAAACAGCAAGTTTCTCAGTGACCTGTGCTCGGCAATGCAGCCTAGGTGGAGTAGTCGAACACAGATCTGAGCCTTCAACACAGCATCTTCAGAAGTCAAGTTGATAAATAAATTTTAAATCTGTATTGATCTATATAGTGTATTGAACAGTTCAATACAGATACATGTATTGTTGCACCCCTGGTGATCATGTGTGACTACCAGAATTAGAACATGAAGAGACAAAAGGCACCTTAAATGTGGGAGTATTGACTTTATTTGGTGAATTGGAAGTGTGACCACAATGCACAAAATTTTATATTTTTTATTTCTGATAATTTTTATTTTCCCTCAAGTTAAAATACTGATCACTTTACATGAAATTTAATCAGAAGTTTGATACCCTGTCATTAGATCATCTTGTATTTGTCAAAATTATTATGTCTTTTATAATATTTAATTATTATTATTATTATTATTATTATTATTATTATTATTATTAAGGGTTTTGAACAATGTTGATAAAACACAAAGTTATACATTTTCTTTATAAATTATAATCAGCATCCATTTTATCTATTTTAATTAGCTCAGATGACTTATAATAAGTTGTTTGGAACTTGTTGGGTTTGTAAGGAAATGAGGGCATAAAAAACAAAATAAACTGACAGCTCTTTTTACAGCTTCATCATTTATGTGCAAAAGAGTTGAAATAAAAGGCCAAAATTGAATTTGTTTTCCAAGTTTGCCTCATTAAGGAGGACAGTTTGATGTTTCCTTTGCTGATTCTGGTTTGTATTTACACTTTCTTTGCTAATGGTAGCAGAAACACAAGCTGATACACGCTGAACAGCTGAGGTCAGACTCAGGGAAGAGACGGGAGAGCAAAACCAGCTCCCAGTCCTGTCAGGTTTCCGCTGACATTTATGGAAAGTTCACGCAGGTTTCTAATAAACGGGCTTGTTCTCTAACATCTGTTCTCCTCATCCCCGTTCTAAAAAAGCACAAAGACATCTGTGGCTCTTTTTTAAAGAAGTGGATTATCATTTGTAATTGTGATCCCTGACAAATGGTTTTAAATCTCTCAGGTGGGGATTTCTACTCTGCAACCATGACTGACTTTTTGGCCAGTGATGCAGTCATTTACAGAAGTCTGGGTGAAAGCAGTCCTGTTTTACGTACAGTCAAATATGACTCCAAATGGCTACGAGGTAAGCATCCTAATAATACGATAATAAGACTGGGGTCTCATGAATCAATGGGGGTCCACCAGCTGGGTCTGTTTTTGAGACTCCAAATTAACTAAAAATCCTCTGATTACATCTTACACAAAATATTTACAAATCAGGCTTGTGTTTTTTTGTGGCGCTCAGCATCCATCTTTCTTTAATTATTATAAACATTTGGCTCAGTTATACTACCTTGGGTCAGTTTTTCTGTGTAGCAATAAAAAGATGAAGGAAATATCAGTTTCTAATTCTACATAAAATGATTCACAACATTTTCAGTAAAGATCTGTACAAATATAAGTTTTTTTTATGAAGTTAGGAGGGAGTATGTGACCAAACGAGAGAGAAAAACAAATAGCCTTTCTGTTTTGAAATGTCTTAATCTTAGCATAAATATTCCTGATTCATTTTCTCCTGATTTCATAATTGGTGCTCGTTGTTGCGCAATCTTTTAAACTTTTCAACAGATCTGAAAGGGAGGATATTCTGTGGATGTCGCTTGTGTGAAATGAAAAGAATGTACTGTATGTAAAGCATTCTTCACAGATACACTGAGCGTGTATCTCCCTTATCAAATAACATCAAGCTAAATAAATAAATCCAGTCTAATAAAAGAAACCTGCAAGCTGCCAAGCCTGAAGCTGTTCTTTTTCTTTAATACAATTATTTTATTTAAAAGTTGGAATGTGTTGCATCGTACCAGCATGTTGTTTCTTTTTTTTACTTTCACCAACTCGAGCTACATAACTTAATGAGGTTATAAAACTGTTTTAGCTAATTCTGAATGCTGTTTGTTTCAGCCAGATGTTATTATTATATATGAATTCCAGAGCACTGCATGATGTCATCTGTACTTTATGTAAATTTTGGTACAGCATGTCTAAGTTTAAAACCATTCACATGTATACAAACCTGAAAATGTAGTTGCAAATATCTGAACATGAACATGTTTTAATCAAAATGTACCAAAAACATGTAATGACTGAACCATGGCTATATTCAGATTTTTATTTTCTATTTTTTTTTTGTTATTCCGGCATGAGCTGTTGATCTGCAAGACTATTGATCCAGACCCATCTGTGCTGCTTCAATATAATAGATCATAACATTTCTCCTCCATCTCTGTGTTTACCAGCTCCACACTCTTTGTTTACCAGGCTGAGTTAAACTGGAAATAAGGCACGACTCTTACGTTGGTTTTTGACATCATTTTGTTTTATATTATTTTTTTGTTCTCGTCTCCAGAACCTCATTTCCTTCATGCTATCGAGTACGGGAACTACGTGTACTTTTTCTTCAGTGAGATCGCTGTGGAGTACACCACTCTAGGAAAGGTGAGTGGGATCAACAGTTTTCTTTCTAAGCACAATGAACTCCAACGACTCCTGCTTGTCATGCGGAGCACATTTGTTATTCAGTATTCCTTGTTGGCTCAGCCTGGGCGTGTTGCTTTTATAAATCACTTTTTTTTACATATTTCCACTCCTCCTTCCTCAGGTTGTTTTCTCCAGAGTGGCACGTGTTTGTAAGAACGACAACGGGGGCTCCCCAAGGGTTCTGGAGCGATACTGGACGTCTTTCCTCAAAGCCCGTCTGAACTGCTCCGTGCCCGGAGATTCTTTCTTCTACTTTGACGTCCTGCAATCGCTGACCAACGTGCTGCAGATAAACCACCGGCCCGCCGTCCTCGGAGTTTTTACCACACAGGCCAACAGGTTAGGAGATTATTACTGTCTGTTAAAAACAATATTTCTAGATTTACAAGGCGAGGCTGACGTCCAGACCTTACTAAACTTTATGGATGGTCATTTTTTGGATGGGACTTTAACTGTCTGGAATATGTTGCCCTGAGCAGCTACAAAGACCTTTTTGCCTGAGGTCATTATTTCTGTTTTCATCTCAGAGGCTTGAATTATACTCAGAAAGGAAGTTTATGCAAAGAAATTGTTTTAAAATACATTTATAATTGATAGATGTTTGCTAATGTTTTTATTTTAAAATAAAATTCTATATGTACGATGATAATACTCCAATAATTTGTGTCTATATTTAATAAAGTCTTAGTTTTATTTTATTAGACACTTATTGTCGAAACATGTCAGGTTTGTCTGAAGAGACAGAATAATTAGGTGTAATAAAAAAAATTTAATACTGTAAAGTGATGTTTAAAAAAATCATTGTGGAAAAACCTTCTAAATAAGTGAAAATGAACGGTAAATATAGATAGAGCTTCAATCAATTTTTTAAAATCCAATTCAGACTTTAGGTCGCTCATCGCTGTCTTTTCTGTTTGCTCCCCCTGAACAGCATCACGGGCTCAGCAGTCTGTTCGTTCTACATGGACGACATAGAGAAAGCCTTCAACGGCAAATTCAAGGAGCAGAGGAACAGTGAGACAGCTTGGACACCTGTTCCAGAGGAACAAGTCCCCAAGCCAAGGTAAGGAAGCGTTTTTAAAACGGCAAAATGTCACTTTCCAACCCCTCGTTTGTGCCTATAGAGTTTTTGCAGCTGCTGTTATTATTCTGTGTAGACATTTCTGAAAAGAAAGACAGAAAAAAAGACAATACAAGCAGTCTCGTAAGACACCTGTTTTCCCGCCTGCTCGCCCCCAAAAACAAATAGCTGCAAGTGTTTTTACATCTGTGCCTGTTGAACCGGATTTATGCCCGATGTTTGTTTTTTTTTCTTTGCTGTTATGATACAGACCAGGCAGCTGCGCCGGCGAGGGCTCAGCGGCTGCCTACAAGACATCTACCACCTTCCCTGATGAAACCCTGACTTTCATCAAGTCCTATCCACTCATGGACGAGTCCGTGCCTTCAGTCAACGACAGACCCTTCTTCACCCGCACCACCAGCAGGTAGACGGGTCGCTGTAATCAGAAAACTGTCTGAAAAGACTTTATCTTTCTGGCCTCTCTGCTGACAAAACTCTTTGCGGAGCAGTGGATTAAAAATGGGAACACATCTCAGTGGATCACTCACTTTATTAAACCATGTGTCAGTCTTTTATACATCAGATAATCAGGAGTCCTCCTGGACACGATTTTTGCATCCCGCAGATCCAACAAAACTATTAACTAGAGATTTATTTTTTGTTTTTTCTGCATAAATAAAATGTGAAAGCTGTGGGCTTGTTGAATAAATTTGCTTGCTGAAGTTCAGACAAGCAAAATAGCAGATAAAAACTAAAATCTGTATTAAAGGAGCTACAAGCTAAAATTTGCTAAACTGTAACTAAAAGCTAAGATTAGCAATGCCGTACTTAAAGAGGGAGGGGGTATTATGTAAAATCAAGATTTATATCATGTTATGATGTCGTTCCCTCATCAAAACCATACCCAGAGAGTTGCTTTGACTTATTCATGCCATGGTGTAAAGCTCCGCCTATTTACACAAAGCTCCACCCTGGAGCTCAGACCCAAACAGGACAAAAATCCCCCCAAATTATTGTTGTGAAGACATGCTGAAGTGGGAGTGTTAGAAATGGTAGGAGGTTCTTAAAGGCCAATTTCAAGACGTTTAGACTATGATGAAAAGTTTAATTTGTTTTTGATATAAACAGCTTTTTCATAACAACTGAAGATAACATAGTTACTTGATCAGTATACTGTAAAACTGAAATATGTGCCTGGAAAAATACTTAACCCCGCCCACCACCACCCTTTATTCATTTTTTTTATTTATTTATTTTTAAGAAAACAATAATAGAGAAAAAATGAAAGAGATGTTCCTGATTGGTTCAACATATAACAGGATACAAATCCAAGAAAAGCTGATTTAATTGTTGTTTTGTTTATCTGAGTCACTATGACTAACTTGTTCTGACTAGACTCAGAACATTTGAACTGTTGTAGTTTGCTGAACACACTGAGTAAGCATTTCATTTGTTCGCAGGAGATTTAAAAACTTTCTTCTGCAGCTGTTTACTGAGATGTACTTTCTGCTGAACAGTTTTTTTTTTTTTTACTTATTCCAATTAAAAACATACCCATTAACTGTTATGTTGTTATATTGGTGTTTGTTAGATATAAAACATGGCTGCCATAGAAAATCCCAGGGTCATTTCTTTAATTGGTTGCATGCATTTGTTTTGTGTAGCAGTATAATGTACAGTGCCAGGCAGTGTTTTTACACTCGGGAGGGGGATTGGTATAGATGGGTGAGTTCAGGTGGAACGCTCAACCTTGTACCTCATTAAAACCCATCGGATTTATTCACGGGTCAATCTTGGCCCACATCAAAGCCGCGGCGCGCAGGAAGAGAATCTTCCTCGAGTGTTGCCCTGACCTGCAGGCGCTTCACGGCAGCAGGGACGAGTGTGGGAGTGTGCCTGTTGTGACATTTGAGAATCCACCACTATCGGATGATGATGGGTAGAATCGCGGCTAAGTGTCAAACGTGTTTTATTCACTACCGCAAAAGCCTCAGACATGGGTGGACACGCAGCAGATTCACGTCAGCGATCCAGTCTTCAAACACACACACACATACAGATAGCACACAGGAGCTGCCTCCGTGCTTTCTGAAGCAGAGCCAGGCTGACAGCCAGCCAGACTCTATGGTGGCTCCACACTGGGGGGAGCGAGTACCGCTACACATCTGGCTCCAAAAACATCACATCTGCCGCGCCTATCCCCACAGACCCGCTAGATAAATGAAATCCAACCACAAGCACATCCCGCTGTACTGCCGAATCCTTGCAGGGACGTGCCAGTCAAGTCTGTGTGAGTAAACACCAGCCTGCCTGGGACCATATGGGATGGACAGAGGGAGAAGTGAGGACACAAACTGAATGTCCTTTATAGAAAAAGCTAGGAATGATGGAGTTAGGCTCCAATTTTATTCCAAGTTAAAGGACTGCAAGGTGATAGTAAAATAATTATTAATTCATTTGAATGCATCATCGTGCATCAGCATCATGGACTGCCTTCAGTGTTTCCACAACTTTGTTTTTGGTTCTCCTGTAAAGTGTGGGAACGTTCCTCCTCCAGGTACGCAACTTTCATTTAGTGTGACTCTTATCAGCATTAATTTTTCTCATTGACTTTATAGAAGCCTTTTCAGGCTGACTTGCCCGACCCGATTTGACATCAGCTACTGCTGTTTATTGCTTGTGTCACACAGTTGAGAGTAACTTTAAAAGACCATAATGTTCTTGTTTTTTTCCACACACAAGTTTAACTAAACAATACAAAAGAGGATTTGGGTCACTGAAAAAAAAGTAATTTTTGTAGTAAGTAATTCTTACTCAGTATCTCAGAATTCTGAGAAAAAAGTAAGAATCCTGACTTTAAATTTAGAATTCTGAGAAAAAGTCAAATTAAAGTCAATTTTTTTTTTTTTCAGTGGCTCTAAAGCTCTTTCATAAAACAACAACAACAACAAGCTAATATTAGGTTACCCTTTCGACTTAAGTGTCATACTGCTGGATGGTTTGATTCAATCTTCAGCAGTTTAATAATATGATCCTGCCCGTATTGAGGCAGTACTCTGCTCAGTGCAAACACAACCAGGGCCTAGGAAGAATAAGACCAAGCCAACTGGAACGTCTGTGGGCCGAGCCGGGCCTTACAATGCAAAAACACCTATAGTTCCAACATCAATCATTTCTCACCATCAATGGTTCAAGCCCTGCACTTCCACACCTCAGTCTTTGCGTTTACTCAACATGATGTTATTAACAATTAATAATAATCAGTTTTTGGCATTTGAAATGTGATTTAGAATAGTTATATCTGCATTAGGATGCATCAGAATACAGAGTTTAGCAACATTGTTAGAGGAAGTGCGTTTATTTGAATCCTCAGACCGGAGAGGCAAAGTGCAGTCAAACAGCATGAATGAGTGGAGCTTATCCTTCTCTCAACAAGCAGTGGACTCAAGGTGCCCTTCAGCAAAGCTTGCAATCCTCCGCGACTCCTCGGGGGGGACTCCAGTGGAGCCGTCAGACGGGCTGTGGTGATACTGGGCGGCTCCCAGGTGGAACCACAGAGAGCGGCGTGAATATGAATCAGGGCGTTGCTGCAGAACATAGCAGCCATTGCCAGCCTTCTTCATGAATACTGAACATTACTGCACAAAGATAAACTGCAAACTGAGACTCGGGATTAAACTGCAGCATCTGAACAACATGAAGGACGAATCGATTGAATGATGGTGGGTGGATGGATAGATGCATTAATAGGATGAAGGGATTAAAGGGTGTAGGCGATGATAGAAGGGAACGGTGGGCTGGTTGATGAATTGACTGATTGCACATTGATGCTAAATACAGTTGTTGCCCACCGTTTGTTTATTTTACCACTAAAACTCAACATGTTTGATATGATTAACTTGGCAACAATTCTACTATAAATCAATATTTCAGTATTGATTTATTCTAACTTTCTCTATAATATGGCTGGATTCATAGTCGTCGTCTTTTCTTCCATTTAGGTTCAAGTTGACCCAGATTGCAGTGGATACCTCAGCAGGACCATATAAGAACTACACTGTGGTATTCCTGGGTTCAGATAACGGACATGTTCTTAAGATTCTGGCCAGCACAGAGGGAGCCAATGCATCTTTCAACACCCAGCTCCTAGAGGATATTGATGTCTACAATCCAAACAAGTCAGAAAATATGTCTTTTATTTTTATTCCATGTTTATTTTAGTTTGAGCTCTTTATTTTCCTCATAATTGGGTTATTTTTGCTTTTAATCATTTCCATGTTTTGATTCTCTTTATTTTTTTACTTAGTTTCTCTGTGTTGTGTTTTTTTCTTTTGCACTATTTCTCCTCCTCCTCCTTCTTGTTCTTCCTTGATCTGTCCTTCCCACTCAGTCTTTAGTCTATTGTAACACTTTGCATCATCTTGTACAGCTGGAGGAGATGCTTCTTTTATGTTGTCTTTTGTGCGCAGCTTGAAAAGTGGCTCTACATGAAGTTTGATTCACATCAGACTCTCGACATAATGAAAACCGATTCAGTCATGTTCTGTTAACATCAGATTGTGACTGATTTTTTTTGTTTTTGTTTTGTGTTCCCAGGTGCAATGTGCGGGGTGAGGACAGGAGGGTTCTGGGTCTAGAGTTGGACCGGGATCATCATGCACTGTTTGTGGCGTTCTCCAGCTGTGTAATCCGTGTGCCGCTCAGTCGCTGCTCTGAGTACAGCACCTGCAAGAAGTAAGTGACTTAGATGAGTCTTATTAGGGACATGGTATGGGTTGGTCCAATTTCTCACTTCCAAATGTTAGCATTTACTATGCCAAGTTATTATTTTTAGTTTTAGAGACACATTTATTAATTTATTTAGCCGTGTAAGCAGTTGCATCTCTTCTGCTCTAAAACTGATCATTGAGAATTATTATGTCCCCCACACATGAAGCAGAGGTCGTAATGTTTTTATTTATTACGATCTCTTCAAAATGCAAAATCTAGTGTTTAAATCCTGACAACTAAACAGGGTTCTGTACTCTGTAACCAGTTTAAATTGTGCAAAAATAAAACCATTTTGAAACGGTGAAAAAGCAGCACACAACTTCTACGTGTTGATATTATTTTCTTTTTTAGTCAACAGCCTTTTTTTGGCAAACAACATTTTGCCCCTGCTAATGTACTCCGTCTCTAGCTCCACACTCTATTTTTAGGGCTGTGAGGAATGCTGGCCCCATGTAACCCACCCCCCCCCCCCCTCTCTTTTTTTTCTTCCCCATCAAGTTGGAGGAATGGCCTCTCCTCAAGGCTCTCTGGGACTGCAAATCCCCCCATAGCATGTTAACCCCTCATTGCAAAAGCCTGCAGAAGTTCTCAACATTGTTTAGTCATAAATTGGATTCAGCTGATTGGCTGGCTGCCAGCGGTGGTGCCCCCTCCTGTCATTTTTATTTTATTTATTATTTTCTGAAGCTGGAGGAGAGAGGAAAAGCAGGAGAAAGGAGGGTGGACGGGATGGGGCTAGAGACTGGAGCTACAGCAGAACTCCTTCTTACATTAAGGGCCTCTTAAGCTGCATCAGCTCTGGCTAGGAGGTCAAATTTCACCCCCCCACCCCACTACACCCCCACCCCATGTCCTCCTTTAACACACCAATGAATCCATCCCCTTCCAGATCAGATTTACCTCTCTTTCTGCCTCCATTTTCTTTCACTCTTGACTTGTTTTTCTTTTTCTCTCTCACTGTAGCCCGTATTATAAGGTTTGTTTGTTTGTTTTTTCCTTATTTTTTACCCGAGGCCCTGCCGCCAATATTAGGTTTCAGAATATACTGTGTTTTGAACAGCAGCAGGGAAGTGTATGAAATTGGAATTTTAATAAACAAAAATACAATAAAAGGGCAAAAGAGGCCCAAAACATGAATAGTGTAAGATTCAGGGATTTTCCGCTTTGGTGGATGTTTCCTTTTTCATGAACTGATTGAACTTTTAGGTGTATTTTGTTTGTCTAGAAAACAGTGTCTCAAACAGCTACTGAAAGATGATTTTAAGGTTGGAGGTCATGACAGGGAAGGGGTCCTACATGCTACATTTCTTTTCACAACATGGTGGTGATGGAGAGGATTCCGAGTGATCCAGTTTCAAAGCTGAGGAATCCCTTTGGATAATGTGATTCTTTCACAATCTTTACTCAGATGGTTTTAACCTAAAATAATGAAAACTTTAACTTGGTTGTAGAGAAAAGTAATCTAATTTAGACCTGTTTCTTGAAAGAAAGCATATCTTCCTCCACGTTTTAGACTAAGATTATCTTAGTGGAGCGAATATGGGCAGCAAGACCAGCCGCCAATCCGCAGGGCCTTGAAGTAGTTACATTTGTGTGGCGAATCGACTACATCTGGGTTTTTCTGCCTGAGACGGGCTTGTCAGATATGTGCCCGGTTGGTCTCAAACAGCTCAACTCCCTTTACTACTTTGCATCTCCAGAGTGGGCGGTTTTGCGCTAGCAGCTGAAAACGTTCGGCAGCAATACCACACTTCTTGAGGGACTGTTTTAGGGAGTCCTTGAACCGCTCCCTGTGCCGTCCAACTCTGTGTTCACCGCTGGCGAGCTCACCATAGAAGAGCTGTTTGGGCGTCATAAGATCACTCATGCACATAAGATGGCCTGACCCTTGTAGTTGTTTTTTAATGATGGTGCTCTCCACCCACTGGCATTTTAAAATGTTATTGCTAGTTACTTAAAATGGCACTCCTCACCTGGGCAGAAACAAGTCGACATTTTTAAAGCTTCTTTGGATCCTAATTGTTTGACCCAACCTGAAACAAAAGAATTGTAGCTTCAAGGCTTTTGAAAGCTTTCATCTGGCTCATCGTAGAATACGAGGTCTGCACCACCACATAGTTTATGTCAATCACCTCGATGCCAGCTAAACCCTTCAGATTATACGAGTCTTCTTTATTAGGACAATATGGATCATATCCTAAATGTACTTGTATTTTTTTGAGATACCTTGTCTGCGCCAGCTCATTTAGGGCATTAGTGTACTTGCTGTGATCCATTTCTGTGTTTTGAACTGGAGCAAATCACGTCCTGCCCCACATCTGAATTTTGCGCTTCATCCAGGTCACATGACTGCAACCCAGCAATAGTTATCAGGATTTTATTCACTTTAAATTTCTGTAACTCTATAAAGTCATGTAAAACTGGTATTATATTATTATCTGAGAAACTTTCCAAAATGTTATTTCCAAGATTTCTGGCAACCCAGCAGCTGGAGGTTCTGAGGCTCAGCCTCTGAGACCCTCAGCAGTTAATGGATGTTCCTTAGAGCCTGTGACTCCAGAAACCCTCCCCTGTATTCATCATGGTATGACAGAGCCAAGCCTTCAGATTTAAAGAGCAACAAGGGACAAACACAAATTCATGTTGGACAAAAAAAAACTACACAGGCGACAACTTCAAACAACAAATGACTTCACCGAATGTTTTTAACGGAACTTACAGCTGGCCACTTCAGCCACGCTGCTTCAGGGCTGTCGTTCTTTTCTGTCAAATCATTGAAAATAAATGCCTCTGATGGAAAGAGAAGAGGCAGAATGGAGAGAAATCTGCATATATACCTTATGGCTAGTGCATGTATAATTTATTAAAGAAGCACTTTGGTATGCGTTGCCACATACTGGCAGTTACACACAGAGGAGAGTTGTTTCAGTTTTTCTAGAAGCAGAGTTCCTCAGTCTGTGAACTGTGACATTCAAAGGAAATATTTTTTTTCTTTTTTAATTTTTTTTCTGTTTTTCTGACTTTCTGTTCATTATGACGAGTCAGGATAGTATAAACAAGTGCAAACAAAATACAGAAAGTGAAATAAGCAAGCATTGCTTTGCATCACAAACATTGGGTTATGCTTTTGAATTGTATGTAATTACCATATTTATTCAAGTATAATACGTAAAATTTAATCCATAAAATCATCCACAAAGTTGGGGGGTAGTATTATAC
>JARVGW010000564.1:3416118-3435594 GCA_031762495.1 Anablepsoides rubrolineatus | reverse complement strand
TTTTTATGCTTTTTAATATAAAAATAGGGGGGTCGTATTATACATGAGATCGCATTATACATGAATAAATACGGTAGATGAAAAAAAACATGTTTTTTAGTAATGATCCTTATTGCAACAATGATAATGTCAAGTCTTTGTTTCTTTTTGCACAAAATATTATTTCCAAATTCATTCTTCCTAATCTGGAAGTATAATTTTCAATTTAACACATTTAAGTCCCTTTCTTATTTCAGTATTATTTAGTACAGTGTAGATTTCCTGACAGAAAAAATACCATGCTATGGATTAAAACCTCTAATTTACTATATATTTATTTTAGTTGCAAGCTGCATGTGCAGCAGGGGATTAAAAGTTTTCCTTTTTCATTTTCTTCTGCTCTGTGGCGATGCACTGATATGTTCTCAGTGGGATTCCTCACCTGACTGGGGATGAAGATGCACGTTCAGTTCAAATGCTCATAAATCATTTCAGACTTTAGAATCTTGGTTACAGGATCCTCATTAAAACTTATTTCAACTCGACTGCCTTGAAGGTTTTTGGTTTGACACAGAAGGAAGCACAGGAGCCGCCATTGTTTGCTGCCATTCTGTTGTCGCGGCGTACTTCATGCTCATTATGTTGTTGCTGCTGGGTAAATATCTTCGTATTGCAAACACTAAGTTCTGCAGCTCACATTCACAGACTCTCAGCATTGTTTTAGTGTTGCACAGCAGCAGCAAGAAGAAACCCAAGATTCATGCGACTCGTTTGAGAGTGAAGAATTAAAATGCACCGACTTGGAGCAGACTGAAAAACCGGCCTTTTCAGCAGATCAGAGGAAAAGTTTAATCAACAGTAACGATGTCTGGATCCCAGGGTGGTGGAAAAGCATTGGATGTTGGGATTCTGCAGGGACTTTTACTGTAGGGAATGTGACTAATGGCTATTGATTACGGTTAATGCTGATGGCTTTAAGGGGAGGAAGTAAACAGGTCTACTCATCATGTTATTCAGTGAATCACTAAGCTGACGTGCAGCACAGTAAGTAGGATCAGGTGATTGAGCGAGCGAGCTGCTGACAGGAGACCTGCTGGTGGAGCGTGTGCTCTGCTCAGAATAAGGTCATTCATGGCTGGTCAGTGGGACGACTCTCCGAGCAGCTGACCATAAACCTAACATTGTTTTTTTGGAAAGAAAACGGATGCATTGTGCATGTCTTTAAAACATAAAGACAAATGATGCTTTCTAAACCAATATTTTTTATAGAATAGAGTAATAATTTTAAGTTTGCTTACATAAAATATCAATTTAAGTTTAAATAAATGCAATTTTAAAATAAAATGCACATGTAATATAAATCCCTCATTGTGAAATAAGTTGCATTTCTCAGTTCTTAATGAAAAATGAACATTCCATCTTTTCTCTTCATGATAACAGTAGAGTGCATTAAAAATGGGTTAATTACAGGTTTTTACATGCTAATGGAAGTTTTCCTGCCACATGGTAGCAGCTGAACAGATAAGTGAAGAGGGTGGGAGGGGCTCTCCTGGACATAAATTGATTATATAAGTGTCGGAGTGTGAGTTGCTTTGATCTTACTGACCTGAGGGACAAACTGGTTTACTTTGTTTTGATGTTTAAATAGGAGCTGAATCAAGATGTAATAATAAAGGTTAAAAACCCTCTCTGTAAAGGACCTGTAAGCCATGGCTGAGTATATTTCATCTTTTTTTTCTACTTTGTGTATTGGTTGGAGCTGGTTGAGTAAAAGGCAAAATCACATATTTTAATATTTTTATTTTTTTAATAATTTAGTTTTATAAGATCAAAACTGTTACCTCTTAACCTTTAACAGTTAAGCCCTGAAATGTCACCTGCCAACATTAGGTGCTGTGCTCATTAAAATGAGCTTAAAGTCACAATGTCATCGATATTTTAGATAATCTTGATCCCAAACTTTAAGTTAATTTTTTTTGAATATTTCCAAAACACAATTTAAACATTTTCTTAAATATTTTGGTCATGCTTGTGATGTAAATGATTTAAACATAAAAGAAATGCAGAAGAAAATAACCCTTTAAAAAAGAATTTTAACAAATGTAAGCAAGCTCAAAGTCTGAAATCTCAAAATCCATTGAGAATCCAGTTTGTCTCTTTGCATGCTCATCTCCATTTATCTCAGTTATGGAGAACGCTGTGATGTTTGGAAACGTCTCTGAACATTATTAAATGGGACTAATTACATGTGCTATTCACAGACTCTCTGCCGAAACTGTGCGTTTGTGCTAAATGTGCATTCATCAAGCTATAAAAGAGTAAATATGCTGTAATTAAATATGACAGAGCTCTGTAAATTAGGAGAATTTATAAGGAAACGAGTGTTCCCACTGAAAATAAAGCAGAAATTAAACCTTACACTGAAAGAAAATATATTTTTTAACAAACTGTGTACCAGGTTGCACATGGATCCAGTTTTTTCAGCTGTTGTTCAGCTGGAGTTGGGGAAAGCAATGAGAGTTGTTGGGTTAGTTTGGTGGCAGTGTAGTGTCTCATTACCCAGCTAACATCCACTGCACTCTGTGATCTTCACACTCGATGTTCTCCTCATTTCCTTCTGTCACTAACAAACCACATGTGTGTCTGTTATGCAGGAGCTGTTTGTCTTCACGGGACCCTTACTGCATTTGGCTCAAGTCAGGCAGCTGTGCCACAGTCTCACCTGGATTCAAGTAAGACACCACACACACACACACACACACACAGTGCTAATAGCTATTTTACACTTGTAACTGGGGAGGCCGCTGCAATCATCAGGTGATGATTGACTTTGAAATCTTTCTGCTGAGCCGTGTCATGGCTGCGTTACTTTTAAGTGCATGTCGAAGCCTGTCATATCCTAATATGGTGCACAGCAGTCCAATATGGTACGTTATTATGGGACTTTATGATTCAAGTGTATAGTTTTTAGAAGAAAAATCGAGGAAAAACACTGAGAATTTGGAAGATTTAAAAGGAAATATATTAATTTCAAAGATGTTTTCCCTATATAAACTCAATTACTCTGTTGAGTGAATGTCTAATTAGTTGAGCTCAACTAAAGTAATTTAGCTACAGTACAAATCAGATTTTTTTTCATCTGACTGGATTTTTGTTTATTTTTTAGATTTTATTAATTTATTAAAAAAAATACAAATTACAAATAAAATGAAAGGCAGCAGAAAGAAGAAAAATGTTGTAACATCTGCCCCTTTCTCCAAAAAAATGTTATTAACAAAAACACAAACAATTCATATGGATACACCTTTTAGTATTTTGTATTTCTTCAACAATTTGTGTATTTTTGTTGTTTATCTTATCAGATATTTCAATCTTTATTTGTTTATATTAGGACGTGTATTTGATCCAAAACAGTTTGTGATTTTGTTATTTATTTATCTTTGTACCTTTTTATTTTCACTGCTCCAGTGGATTAGCATGAAAGTATTCTGTCAGTTAAGCTAAGCTCACCTGTGAGGATAGTTTCCACTTTCTGTTCCTTTCAAAATAAAGTACAATAACAGGAAGTTGCTCCAAGTTTTTTTGTTTTGTTTTTGATTTTTTGAGGATTAGTAGGTGTTAGGTCAAAAAGAAGTTTTTTTTTAACTGGGAAAACACCACTGGGAAACAATGCTGCAGGCGTTTTAAACAAACAAAATAAAACAGTTGTGATGTTGCACTTCATCAAATTTGTGTAATTTAACTGGACTTTGAATATTAAAAAGTCACTGCACATCTCTACTTTATTCTCATATATGTTGTTACAGAATAGTGATAAAGAGTTTCTAAACTGGGGCTGATTTGCATTTATTACTCAAAGCTGGTGCTACTTCAATAAATCTTTTCAGACGGCCCTCTTTCAGATGCATCCTTAAATTTTGGAATAATTGATGAAGAAACACCTCCTTTATTATGCAACACTTGAAAGTTTCAGTCCCTTGATGTTGCCACAGTAATTTTCTGCCCGACATGATTTATTGTCTTCAATAATGAACTCGTGAGGATCAAAAGTCTGCAGATTTGCATCCTAATGAAACACTCCAGCCGGATGTATCAGCTGTTAATTCTTTCTGGACCGAGTGTTAATAAGTGATGAAATCAGCCTCTGAGGTGTTTGGTCCGTCTGAACTCAAATAGGTGGGCAGAGCCGCATCGAGACGTTATGAGTTTTGTAACTTGAACTATCAAAGGGCAGCTTTGCAACTTGCTCAATAACGTGCAGCCGAGCAAAAGAAAGAGAATAATCTGCACACCTCGCTCTGCCTCTTCTTGTTCAGCACAGATGCCTGTATCATCAGGTCAGAGGACGTGCTCACCGTAATCAATAGCTAATTAGACACGTGGGGGACATCAGCTTGATGAATATTTGATCATCACTATTAGAGATATTTTGCTGGTGCTTTTGTATAAATCTTGTTTATTCACGAGGGGTTAGCCGTGCGTAAAATCTTTGTAATGTGTGTGTTGGAGTAAAGACACGGGGTAGGGGAGCAGCACACGGGTCAGAAAATAGAAAATCACATTACATTCTGGTCTTTTTTTTTTTTTTGAAGATACATTTGTAAACAAGCTTCAAAGCCTCAGAAAGGGTGTGACAGCTGAAGGACGTGAAGGGCAAAAAGGAATGTGTTAGCACCGATTTTAGATTAGCACAACGAAATGGAGCGTTTAAAATGACCAGTCATGACATTTGAAGATAGCTCTGTGTGCTGTTTCTGCCAATAATACCAGCTGCTGGTAACATTTTGTTTACATGCTATTTGTTTGAAACCTTCTTTTTAAAAGACTGATCAGTTTGTGCTTTGTGTGTGCTGCCTCAGTGTTTTGTTACCATCGGTTTGTAAATATAGAAAGCAGAAATCCAGTTTTCTTCTCTCAATCAAAGAAAAGGGGAGTTATTTTTAGTTTCTTGGTTTCCATAGACATATGGCAGCATTGTGGTCATCCTCCACATGCCTTCCCTGCCTGTCGTCAAAGCAAAAGTCCCATAAACTCTCCATCTATTTTATTTTCCTCGCTTTCCTAAATCTTGTGTCGTGAAATCAGAAGTGGAGGCCTGCTGCATGTTTCAATTACTCAGCAGTTGTACGGCACTGTCTAGCAGAAATATGGAGGGAAGATGAATGGGTGACTGATGGACAGATGGATGCAGTAAAGAGTGGAGGAGAAGGGGGCAGTTAAAGGTGCCATTTTCTTGTCCCCATCGTCAAGAACTGTGCCTTCCTGTGTGGCAGATAACGACCTGCTGCTAAATCACTTCACCTCTATGTTGTGAGTTTGTAAACTGGTGTGTGTGTGTGTGTGTTGGGGGCGGGGGGGCTGACATCATGCTGCGGTGCATGTACCACTGTCACACTGTCACAGGAAGAGTGTCGACCGGCAGCCAATAGATTTATTGTAGGGTTGAATATGTGCAGACCTGGACTTATTGCAAATCTTCTGCTTGGCCACCCAGACATATTACCTTCCTTGCCCTGGCAGGAACATAGACTAATGAGGTTTTTTTTTCATGTTTCTGCACTCTGGTATGCATACAGGGCCTCATGCATTTGGATCTTTTTTTTAAATTACTACTTTTCAGTTTGACTTTCTGCTGCTTTGTGGTTGTTTCTTTTTTTTTTTTTTTTTTTAGAAATAAACTAACACAAAACATTTTTGAGTCTGTTTGAAACAACTTTCTGTGGCTTGTTTGGTTATCAGACAATCAGCAGATTTTCTTTTCTTTCCATGTAAACTGGAAATTACTTTTCAATACAACATTACCTGTACCGTGTCTGTTTGTTGGTGACTCAAACTTGATTCAGGATGGCGAAAAAATGCTTAATAATATGGAGTTACCAGCGTGTTGAACAGCTGATTTTTACTAATCAATTTTTCTGTTCACAGCTCATCAAACTGTATAACTTCATAGACAACAGTTTGTTTTTTTGTTTTGCCCTTTAAGGACATTAGTTTTTATAACCAGGATGAAAACTTTATCCTGCTGATTTGATTAAGACGCTTATTCAATGTGATATTTTACAACTTATGTAAATTTAAATGTAAACACAAAATCAGTTATATGAAATGATTCAGCAGCATGTTGTAATAACTACACATTATTCAGCCTTACTTAATCATTAATAAATGGTTAACCTTGAAAACATCATTAAGGATGATTCATACTTAAAACTAAAACTATAAATGAACAATAAACATTTACACACACACACAGTATATAGTATCTTTAACTCATGAGTTATTAAGCATGAATAATGTTGGTTTTGGAAGTAATTAGCTTTTATGTTTAAAACATTAATAAACGTGTTAATTAAAACAAATACAAACTGAATCATTAGTTTTTATTAATAATGTTTAAAAGGTAACAATTTTGCGTTAGAGTAATAAAATACATTTACTTTATTACTGTACATAAGTATTTATATTTGAAGATTTCTTACTTTACCAAGTATTTTTTGACACCTAGTTACTTGTTACAAATTTAAATCTGTCTGAACTCCTCATGAAAGGAGGTGTTTATGTGCTCTAAAAATGAAGTGTTGAATTTACTGAATCAAACTGGTTCCACTAAACCTCAGAGTAAATATGAAGCAATATACATATTTACTTTAAAAGAAAATATGTCTATTGATTAATTTACTCAACTTAGTTTGGTGGAACCAGTTTGATTAAAAAAAATTCAAGTTTATTTCTTAGTGAGTGTAAAAGTACTTTTACTTTCTCAATTTTTGTGAACAGTTTTATGACTTTTTCTTAAGTACTTTTCTCATTAGTGAAATTTATTTTTAACAGGCATTTTCTGTTAAGGTATTTTTACTTTTACTTTATTTTTTTCAAGAACTTTATAGACCTCTGTTGTTTTGTAATGATTAAGGCTAAATAAGGTGTAGTTACGATAGAGTATTCAAAACTATTCAATTATTGAGTCATCTTTCCAAATGTTTAATTCTAAGTTTTAAGTGCTTTTCCAGGATGCCTGATTAGTTCAGAGTTTTTGTAACCTGAGTAGGAGAACCTAATAAGATTTAGTAAAGCAAACCTAAATGGGAAGCAGAAACTCTTTTGTGGTAGTGTGTGTGTGTGTGTGTGTGTGTGTGTGTGTGTGTGTGTGTGTGTGTGTGTGTGTGGCCTTGTTTGTGCTACTTGATGGGACCAAAGCCCAGTCCACGCAACTTTGGAAGCAGATTTTGGGTGGGGGGGTTTGGTTTAGGACCAAGGTGTGAATTGAGTTTAGGTTAGTTTTATGGTGGGTTCACACCAAACGCGTCGAGCGTCAAAAGTTCAGATTTTTCATCTTTGGCGTCGGCTGCTTTCGCCGCACCGCATGCACGGAAAATGCTCTGCCGCACCGTCCGCATTCCTTGCGCGCCACTCAAAATGGACCTGCAAGACCCCTGGAGGCGCGTCTGCCATATACTTTGCATGTAAACTGGCCGCTCCTGCAGCTCAAAACGTGTTCGGTGTGAACCCACCATTAGGGTCAGGTAGGTACCTGTGAGATTAGCTTTAGGGTAAATGGTCAGGGTTAGGATATAAATAAAAAAAAATGAATGGAAGTCAATGAAAAGTCCCCACAAGGATAGAGAGACATAGTAGGTGTGTGCGTGTGTGTAATGAGGCAAGCAAAGTAGTGTAAAAATGTTTATTTTTCTTTTGTTGTTTAGTTTAGAGTTCCAGGAATAGGTCTCGGGGTGACGTTTGACATTTAAAGTTGGGTTTTCGGGTTCAAGTGAAGACTTGCTCCTTTCAAGTACAGCGAGGAGGAAGAGGAAGTGCCGATGTGGCTTCATGCTGGCGAGGCACACAGAATTACTCCGAGGCTTGATTTATGAGCCGCATTGAGCGTGCAGGACAGAACCACACTGGAAACCAGCGAACCAGAACCTGACAGATCAGCCAAACAAAATACTGTCCAAACCCGGCTACAGTGTCAGGCTCCTGCCAGAAAGCAAAAGAAAGAAAGGTTTGAGCCAAACGAAAACAGCAGGAGGGGAAAAAACCAAACTGGGCGAAGCTGAGGAGTTAACCAGTGAATATAAATACATTTAGACTTAAAGAAAAGGAAGAAAGGGTAACACAAGAAGGGTAAAATAAAGAAGAAAAAAAAGTGTCATTTTCCTAAAACATCTGTTTCTCATTTAGCTTCCATTGGCTGCTGCTGAATGTGTGTCACTGAAATACGACCACGTCTTAATTCTGCATTGAGGATTATCTTTTACACTTTCTATAGCTCTGAAGAATGGGAGGAATAGCTTGTTTCAAAAGAGAACCGAAAAGAGGATCATGAAAAATGACAAAAAGACGGAGACGAGAAAAAGATGAGCTGATGTGAATCAGCCGGTTTGAGAAAGACTCGGCCCACAGTTTGATACGAAGCATCTCAAAGTCATCTACCTCCTGGTACTCACTCTTTCATGGACCATCAGTCTTTTTTTTTGTCTGGAATCCTTTCTCGTCTGAAGGTGGCATAAATTTTAATGACTGATTTGTACTGGTTCCAAATGATAAAGGAGAAAGAGCAGAGCAAATTCACCTCCCCCCACTTTTTTGTCCATTTATTTTTTATTTTTCTACTCTTACTTTGAAAGATTGTGTGGCTGAATAGTGCTGCTTTATGTCATTTCTGAGCGTTTAGTCTCGTCTTCTATAATACCAAATCTCAGACAAGCAAATGGAAAGTGATCCTGGAAGGGTGAAGCAGCGGTGGAAACGTCTCTAAAGATAAGGTTATGTTTACTTTGGTTATCACATGTTGCCACAGACAGACATCAGATGCAGCTGCAGCCCACGTCCCTAATTGCAACGTCAGAATTAATTCTGACCGAGTCACGATGTCAAAGCATGAATTTATTCCAACTTCTTTGCATTTTGAATATGTTTTAAAAAGCTAATTATCACATTGATTGATTCTCCATATGTGTGCAAATATTGCAGTTCTAATTGAATGAAATCATATCTAGAAGGCCAATGTTTTGAGTTCTTTTCATATTTTGTCCCACTCTTCATGTTGACATAGTGGCTTCACCTTCAGGTTATTTTAGGCCTGTATCTGATCCTGTTTGTGGATCAGGTCGACGTTAATATTTTGCAAATATTCACCTTACAAGGATGCGTCCATCTGTATAATACCGCTTTCATTAAAATAAAGGCCAGCCATCCAGGAATGTATTTTCTCTCATCTGCTGAATGAAATCAATACTGCACCACTGAGTGCAACACTTTTTTTCTCCTTTCAGCCTGAATGCAAATAATGAACTAACAGGAAAACAAACACACCAAAGGGGAAAGATTTGATTCAGACTGGCTTGTTTTGCCACGGTGGAGAAATGCTGTTATTACTTGAATAATGGAGTCAGGATCACTGTTGGAGAGGAGAAGTACAACTGGACTCACTACAAGACGAGTACCACAAAGATGTTTTGTTAAAGGGAAGCAGACACTTCTTTTCTTTTCAACTTAACCGAAACAAACTTTCATTTGTTTCAGCTGTTTTTCTTTTCATAACAGCAGAGAGTTTGTTGTTAAGAGTTCAAGTCTGAAGCTCTTTCTACAGCTCTGTTTACAAGATGTGAAATAATTTACAATAAAATTTTAGATTAGTTTGATTAGTTTCTTGTTACTTTTCTTTGATGACCCTTAAGATGCATTTGCAGTATTATAAATGAGTTTTAAACCACTCTTATTTAAATATTTTGCTTGTAAATTTAACATTTCAACACTAATTGTCCTCATACAGCTCTTTCATGGCTGTCATCAGTTTCAATCCTTTTAGTTTGTGTAGATAAATCCATACATGTGGGAGTTGGCATGTGGCCTCAACTCTGTGGAGAAGGTGGTGGAGCAGAGGATGCTCTCCAAGATCGGGGCGATTATGTCCAATCAGGGCCATTCCTTGAAGTCGGTCTTCTCTAATCAGCAAAGTTCAGTGAGCACCAGATTCTGTTCATTGAGGTGCTCTACTGAGTGACTAAAGTACTTGTTTGTCCCTCGTGTCATTAGGCCGTTTAATATGACCACTCCTGGCAGGAACAGAGGAAGATAGCTGGTTATTTCCCCTAGTTGTTGTTTTTACTGTGTTTTTATCTGATGGGTCTTTCTTTTTATTGTTTGTAGTAATGAAAACTACAAACCGCCATGCAATTTCCCTTTGGGATTATTAAAGTATCTATCTGTCCATCCATCCATCCTTCCATCCATCCATCCATCCATCAATAAAACATTAGTATGAGAAAAATCTTGTACAGTTAATTTTTTCTTAGATTTTTTTTTGACTGGTCAGGACTTTCCAATGAGTGCCGTTCAAGAGGGCAAACTTTAGATTTAAAAATTTTTCTGTCTTAAAAACAAGCATAAAACACGCATTGTGGCCTCTTGCAAACTGTACAAATGTCAAATCCTGTATGATGACTCTTAAAATATTTGTAATTTTCATCAAAAATCTGTAGCACTCACGCATGTGGGGGAGGATGGGGAGGGTTGGAAATTTATTTTGAGTGGCTTGGTGAGTAGGGAGATAGGTATTTAATTTTATACATCATACAGGGTCTGAGACATAAAAATAAATATAAAGCAGAGTTTTTGAAAAAATCTGTGAAATTTCCATGTATGTCCTATTTACCTGCAAAATGGAGAAAATCTGTGTAATTTATGAATGAATGAATGAATGAATGAATGTTACTTTATTGATCCCAGGAAGGAAAATTACAGTTTACTGACAATATGTCCAACTTGACATGTATGAAACTGCATTAAGAGCTGAGCCACATAGACCAGTCATTTTAATTTTCTTTCTTTATTCATACCTGGGCTTTCCCAGTGTTCCCATCATGATTTGGTGAATTCTTTGCAAGCCTGATTGTCTCCAGCCACCCAGTGTGTCTCTTTCTGAACACTCCTCAGTTTTTAACTTTAAACATGTATTTCTGTGTTAAAGAACATTCAAATCTATTATTGCATCAGTATTATTGTTGATGCTTTTGGGCGTTCAAATGTGTTTTGCACAAATTTCCAAATTTCTCCGGTGCTACAAAGTGTTTTATGAAAACACGGCGTTTCTTTCGGACGGCGCTAACTTTAGGTCAACGGTGAAAATTTGTGTTTGCATAGAATCTGTGCTGGATGTATTTTTGTGTTTTAAGTTATATAATGCCCTAATTGGTTTGTTAGAGAGTGGGCGTGCATGGATGCTTGTACAAAGTGGATAGTGGATCATTACCCTTGAGCTTGTGCTGTTTATGAGCTTGTGTCTATTTTAATTTGGTTCACTGCAACGTGTGGGAGGATTGTTGGCATCGGTGGGAAACTCGTCGCAGTTGAAGGAGCTTGAGTCAATCTCATTACTCAGCCATCGAACGGATGCGTCTGGATGAGCTGTTGATTTTTACCTGACTTGGAGGTGAAAGATGAAGCTTTTATACGAGTGAAATCGTAGGCTTGCTTTAATCAGCGCAGCAGAAAATCAGCGGCTGTCAGATCAGGTTTCTATTCAGTTTGAAGTGATTCAGAAGTTGAATTAGGTGGATTTGGATCACTAGCACACAAGTTGAAAATGGCAGAAATTTCAGTCATTTCACACGGCGAAGCATTTCTTTGCTCTTTTGTTAAAACTGGCTCAGTTTTCTGTTTATTCAGTGTGATTTATTGCAAAGAAAATGTTTGCAAAATTGTTAGAAATTAAAAAGAGCTGGAATCGTTATTCAGAATCCTTACTAAAACATTTGCACAAAAATGCTTCCATATCAGTGTGTTTTTATCCAAATTTAATTCTCTGATTCTCTCTGAAATCTGCTCATACAGCTGTATCTACCATGCCATTATCAGCAGAAGGTTCAGGAGAGAAAACGTCTTCATAAATATCACTAGTAAATGACAGGTTTTTGTGTCAGTAACTCTGAATCAACGCACTTCCCCCGAGACAATTTTTCACTGACATTCCACAATCACACACAGAGACGCTTATTGCAGAGCAGGCAAACTGTAGGTACCAATTTCACCAGCGGTAGCCTTGATCCACTAAATGCATCGCAGCTACAAAAAGCTCTTTGTGAAACGAACGAGGAGTCGTACAAGTAAATTCCAAGTTCTCTCTCTGAAACAACTTTTCTGCAATCTGCTAAGAGCTACAGAAGTGACGCCGCACAGCCTTGAGGAGAGATTTAAAGCGACGTTCCTCTTTCAGATCTTGGCTCTACTTTGTCCCAACAATGAAGATGCTCTGACCTTGACCAGACAAAACAAATTAAATTCTGGAATAGTGCCCTTATCTCCTCATCTCCAAACAGTCCTCATGAGCAAAATCAATTTTGGAAAGAGGTGCTTTGTAAGTGAAGGACGTTCAGTGAAATGGATTGATGCAAATTTTGCTGACGGTTTTTTTTGTTTGTTTTTTTGTTACTGTGTGTGTTTGTTTATGTTCAGAGGCGGGTTTGAACAGGATGTGGAGAATGGCTACCAGCAGCATCCTGATACCTGTCACGGTGAGATGCACAACTTTTATACATTAATCTATTCAAGGTTTTAAAGCAGCAAGTGATTTTGTTAGAACAGCATTATTAGTAGTATTCATATTATTATGTAGCTACACTAAATCAGCCTTTCAGTTGAGGTTTAAGAAGAAAATGTCCAACCCAATTTATAATTTGTGACACATCATATCGAAATGCGGATTAAGTTTAAATTTGGTAAAAAGACCTAATCACATTTTCTGATTCCTGGCTTTAAAACTACATTTTGATACCTGGATCAGCCTGATATCATAAGCAGATCCAGAGATATGACTCGATTTACCTTGTTGGTTATGATACATTAATATTTGGTCTGAAACTTAATTTTATGTAATTTCAATGAGGATTTTTTCTCATTTTAAAGAAGAAACCTCCAATAGTATTTGAATATTGAGATTTTCCAGCTGGTAAGAAACAAAACTTTGTTAGCTCGCAGGAAAAATCGGCGTTTTTCCTAAAAAAAATCAGTTTTTTGTTACAAAAAAGGGTTTGACAACATTTTTATAAGATTATGTTTTGGACAGTTCATTCAAATGATACATTGATAAGGCATTTATTCATTAAATTATGTCAAAATGCATTTTTTGCTTTTTAACCAAAACACTATCTGCCTATTTCTCCACATCCCACTGTTAGACTTAATCCTCGTTTCAATATGATGGGTCAAAATTTATGCTCATAATTTGTGCCAGTTTGCGTATTAAGTGATTTTATAGAGATTTAACAACCATCTAGAAATAATTATATATAAATGAACCAATGACTGTTATTTTCTTCTTCTCCAGATGTGTTGGCGACGACTCGCAAGCAAAACACGGCGCTAGATTCTGTGTATGGTCAGTGAAAGTTTTATTTTTCTTTACCTGCTTCTCTTGAGAAATCTGACTGGGATTAAGCACTATCATTCATAACTACAGATCGCCTTTTAATACTTAAAAAGTTTGTTTATTTTTTTTATTGTTCAGGGAATTTGCCTTTGCAAATGCAGCCTAAATCTTGTTTTCATTAGTGTACCAGTAAAAAAAACATTTCTATCCTAATAATCCTCAGTTTTTGTAGTATTGGACTCCTGTGGTTCCAAAAACTGTCATTTGCCAAAATCTTTTGATAGACCAATGATTAGTTTTGAGTTGTTGTTGGCATCATTTTGTAATGATTTGATTTGAGATCCTGAGAAAACCGTGTGATGCTGGTTATTTTCTTCTTCATCAGTCAGACACATGAGACGTTTCTAAACAAAGCTAAATTTTAACTCTCTTTTTAATGTAGCTCGACGGTAATTACTGTGGGTTTTTTTAATGATAATTTAAATTTACAAGGACAAAGGATTGAGTTTGCTGTAACAGATTTTAGATTTATTTAACTGAGGGTAAAAAACTGTCCTGACAGAAATCAAAGCAGAAGAAAGCAGAGAATTAGCCAAACGGGGCATGTGATTAGAAAAACGATCCTGTTCTTTAAATACCACAGCACAACACATGGAACCTCCACCTACTCACTCACTGCAGAAGAAGATGAGATTTATTCAGTTATATACCCACAAAGTAAATGTATTTGAACTTAACAACGTAGGAGGTTACAGAATGTTTCACTGAGGCGGCTAAATGGGAAGAATCGCTTCTCCCTTTCAGCCAGTTTGACAGTTTAAACATTATAGCCATTGTCTGGAGCATCGCCCCTCTGATGGACCAGGAGCTGTGCCGGCTACGCTGCCTAATGCCCTGTTTCAAGAAAGATCATCATCGCTGTCACATTTCATTACTTCCCCCGCAGCCGCACCGGGCAGCTCCTGGCAAAACAAAAACGCAGCCGAGATGACAGGATCTCATAGAAGTGTTGGATTGTTTAATATTGCAGAACTCAAATAGAGGTCAGTTTAAATCGATGGTCGTTGACCAGTGTGATTTGCTTTTGTGTACACGTTTAAACAAAAAAAAAACGACCAAACTTTCTGAGGAGTTTGGAAGTTTTACTCAAAGTGGAGCGTCTTTGTCACAAAAACAAATTGAGACGTCGGGAACTAACGGCAGCTGATCCAGAGCAGTGATTAGTGTCAGCCCAGAGCCCATCATGCAAGAAGATATCAGCCGAATCATTCCTCTGCGCTACTGTCTGCAAAAAGACACTTTGTTTGCCAAAGGCTCCGGTCTGGACCTCCACAGTGCTGCAGTTTCCTCTGAAGCCCCTCTTAAGGAGGAATTGTCACTCAGTTAATATCAAAAAAGATGAGCAGCCCTGCTGTTTAATCCTGCGGGCTTCTTCCCACCCTAATGCTTCTTAGCACTGTTTTAAATTCTCCACATTTAGTCAGATCCTTGTATTTTGCATCGAATGTTTTGTTTTTTAGCACCGATTCACACAAGAAGCCTTTTAAGTCTCTCCACTAAAGATCAATTATCAGCTTTTCTAGAAGATAAAACACCCCATATGTCGAACAAAGCTGTTGTCCCAAGGGGCTGGCTTCCTTTTTTTTTAAAGAAAACGCCATATGCAGGGGCCATTTCTTTCTTTCACTATGTTGTCACCCACACAGTCACAGCAAGCAGAGAGAACGGTGCGAGACGAGCGTCTGGTTCTCTTCAATGTGTTTTATTTACAAATAAAAAGAATTGAAATAATATACTTTGTATTAGAGGGGGAAAATGAGATGAAGTTGTGGATATTTTTTTTGAGTGCCAGGGCCAAACACCCTATGGTGTGCAGTTTTAATTTGCCTGGCGCAGATGGTGAAGTGACAGGACACCTCATTCAGAGTGAACACTGTCAACTGGCTCACAGTGAGCAGAAAAAAAACAAGCACTTTTCCTCCAGCCTGAGCTCTGCAGAATTCTGACATTATGGCTGGCTTATTAGAACATTATTTCAAGCCAATAGCAGCATGCTGCTCACCGTAGTTTAAGGACAACAGAGAGCTCGTCGCACAACCAAGATGTGGAGTGTGTCATCCAGACAAATATGTCTGATAATACAAGGCCTGTTGCAGCTAATACCCAGCATGTTTCCTGGCATATGTTTGTTGTGATTCTAACTGTAATGATGCTTGCTGTTTAGACACAAAAAGAAATTGTTTGTTGGGAGCCTGGGTGAAGCAGTGGATTAACAAGCAAACTGATAAACACATTAACCAGCCATCAGTGTTATCTATCACCAAGTCATACCAAGTGTGGAGTTTTAATTGTAGCAAATCAAAGCAGCTTACTAAAAAATAATTTGTTTAAAAAAATCTAAACACAGAAACAGGATTTTATTTTTTAAGACGTTTAAAAGGTTTTTGCTGAATAGCTAAAAAAAAAAGCTGAAACTAGCCTAGTTGAGAAAAATAGCTAAAATTAGCCCAAAGAAATTGAAAAAGCACGTGTTTGCTGAATTAAGAAGTAAGAAGCTGAAATTATTGCAAACAGCTAAAATTAGCTGAAAGGAGTTTAAATTGGCTAAAAAAAATAGCTAAAAACACAAACAGCTGAAATTAGCAGAAAGCAGCTGAAAGACGCACCAAAAAACTGAAATTAGTAGAACAGCAGCGAGGGTCAGAATGATGGCTTAAAAGCAGGAAAAAAAAGCCAAACTAAGCAAAATAGAAGCTGAAGAAAGCTGAAATTAGTACGAAGAAGTTAAAAAGAAAAACAGAAGCAGAATAAGGGGAAAAAGTTTAGTAAAAAGTTAAGTATTTTCAAAGATTTTAAGGATGTTGAAGCCGGCTCCATTCATTTTCAATAATAAAAAAATGGCTAAAAAAGCTAAATATCTCAAAATGTATAAATTGCTGAAATATTAAAAGTCATTGCAGGAATAACATGAATGAGTTGAATGTTTCGATATATAAAATGTTAAAATTGAGCAACATTTGCATAACAATAAAGATGTAGTGAAGAAAAATGATGAGCATTCACATCAATAAAGAAGTGGCACTTATGCTTCTTTTCAGGTTTAAGAATTAGTTTTAGGGATCATTTAAATGCTTTTAAAGTTCATAAGCTAGCACTAGCTCATGCCTACTGGAGACACACCTTCCAAAAGGCTCATTCTGCTTTAACTGGCATGTAAATAACATTTTTATAAACAAGCCTTTAAGCTGACATTGGTTGTGTGTTATATTGGTGGTGTTATGTAACTGAAGAACATCCTGCAATATGAACAGCAGGGTATTGCTCTTTAGTGTTGGCCTCGGTCTTGGCTATCTGCAGACCTTTTAATTTGTGCAAAAAGCCATTAAAATCTTCTAAGCATAAGAGGGAAACTATAAAATCTGACGTTTTTAACTGCTGCTCTGTGTGTTTATTATGCCACTCATCATTACAGGGTCTTAATGTAACAACTAAAGGGTTTCTCTCCGCTCAAGACTCATCCTCATTTCTCTGAAGTTGATTCTCCACACTGATTCACATTCACTAATCACTCACTCTGTTGCCCTCCCCCCCTCCTGCTCCCTCTTCACTACAACCAACAGGGAAGACCACCCCCACAAGCGCCAGCACTACCCGTCATGGGGCAGCATTCCCAAAGGAGGCAGGTGACTCTGAAAGAGGTACAGGTCCTGATCGCCTCCCCCCTGTGGGGGAACAAGGCTCACCTGACTCAGAGCCAATCAGTGTGGAGATGGAGGGTAAGAGGGAGGGGACATTTGTCCTCGTTAAACTCTGACCTGCTGGGGATTTCACTGCTGGGCCCTGATCGCCTAACTCTACACTTCTAACAGACTAACTAAAAATCTACAAAAAAAATAAAGATAAATAATATTTCACTCTGGTACAACTGTTTTTATTCTTTTTTTAGCTTCTGAATCATCTGTTTCATAATGCACATAGTCATACTAGTGTCTCTTTAACAGTTTAGTTTTTGAAACTAAATTTTCTGTTTTGCGATCAGTTATAATCGATTATGTTGAATAGAGAGAAAAAGAATCTTGATGATAAAACAGCTCCTCCAGAAGCATGTAAATAAATAAAACAGTTATCCCAGGGTATCCCTTTGTTTTCACTTACTAACCCTTAACTCTAAATCTAAAGCACACTGCTAATTAACTTTTACCACTCAGGTAGTTTGTTATATTAGGTGATGTGTAATTTCCCAGCCTGCCTTAACTGACGCTCAGGATTGTGAGATTTGTGGATCACATGGGACCACATTCAGAAATAAATCCAAAGTTTGAGTCCAGTGACTTCACAACATATCCAAGAATCATCTGATCCACGTCAGTCATGAGTTGAGCACATTATTGTAAACAAAAGCTGGATTAGCTCATAACTTTACTAATTAGTTATAAAAACAGTCCTTTCTAGCTTTTGTTTATCTTTTTAATACACAAATCTTCTTATATTTACATAAACTGGTTAGTACAAGCATGACAGTCAGTCTCTTATCTCTTTTTTTTCCCTGTTTTTATTCAAAGATCCTGAACTGTTCAAATGCCAATTTATATCATTTATTATAAAAAGTGAAATCATGTTTTACTTCACACCTTTGTCACTAACATTGACTGCTTGGGTCAATTCAGGTAACAGATTGTTATTAATAAGTTATTTTTCTAATTTGGTAAGGTAAAGACATTTAACCTACATTAGGTTTGTGGAGATCTTGTTGGATTTTTAGCAGTAAATCTGAGTAGGTTTTAGCATCAAATACATTTATTGAACTGATTCAAATACTTTTAGGCACTCATTCTAATTAGTTTATTGAAAAACTAAATACTTTGCCTATGTATAAGTAATGTACTTTGTTGTATTGTGACCCTAAATCTAACTGGTTACGGTTAAGAAATGACACTATTTTATTAAGTTTAGAAAAATCAAATTATGGCATTGGATGAAGCAGAATTTCTGCACCTACGGTATATAAAGTTATGATATAATTTGTTGTTTGGTGCTAACAATTAAATTACCAATGAGTCCAATGAGTTTAATCAAATTTTGATCACTTTTATTTGTGCTCAGTTGATTGTAATTATTTGACACTTGTTTTGTTGACTAATGAACATTACAAGCATGTCAGATATTAGCTTCACTGTTAGGAAATATACTATTTCTGAGACTATGATAACAAATACATTATCTTGATCTAAAAGTAAAAGGTTCTAAAAAAATTTTTGTTTTTAGTAAAAACCTTATTTGTTGTACATTCAACAAAGACAAAGCAGCATGACAAGCTGTTTTGTTCTCGTTTTGTTTCTGCATGCACAAAGACCACATCACAAATCCAAAAATCCTGAGCAAGTAAGGAAAAAAAAAATGCATTCACACAAGCAGGCTCAGAGACTGTAATGATGAGCTATTCAAGCTTAAATACAAAAAGTCTAGAACAAATAAACAAGCAGCAGGACTCAGGAGTCAGAGAATCCAGGAAAGAGGAAGGTGTAGGATAGAATATAATAATAAAAAGCTGCAGCACAATCTTTTTCAGCCAGAGACTATGACATGACGCGCTTCAATCAGAATAGCTGAATGGCTGGCTTGATAAGGTGGGAGAGGAGCCGCTGTGCCAGTAACAGGATCGCTGTTCCAACACTGGCTTCAGCCTCTTTGTGTGTCCATTTTCTACCAGCTATCTGACTTTCTGTCCGTATCTCCTGCAAAAGTTTTGCAAATGTATCACATATCACAGCAGCCACAAGGTGGGCCAGCAGACAGCCGAGCACAGATACAGCTAAAAATAGAACAACCAGTAAAGAGTGAGGCAGATACCTAAAGTCAAATTTTACAACACTCCAGGCAAAAGGGTACATATGTGACTCTGGCAAGGTGAATTGTTCTCATGCATAGTCTTTAATTTCTAAAATAATAATATTTTTGTCCAAACGTCACCTCAAAGTGGCCCTCCTGGGTTAACAGCAGATAAAGTAACTATTTGACCAGAGGTCTATAGTAACTAAGTACATTTACTTAGTTACAGTACTTAAGTAATTTTTTTGAGGATTTGTAATTTTACCAAGTATTTTTTAAAATCGTGACTTTTACTTTTA
>JARVGW010000564.1:3386367-3413463 GCA_031762495.1 Anablepsoides rubrolineatus | reverse complement strand
TTTACCAAAGTCATTTTCTGTTAAGGTACTTTTACTTTTACTTAGTTATTTTTTTCAAGTACTTTATAGACCTCTGTATTTGACATGATGTCTTTTCAAACAGTAAATTCACTGCTCAGGTTAAACTGTGCAACATTCACGAGGCTCAGTTTAGGTTAGATAAAAAGCATGATGTGATTTATTTTCTCTATATGTGTAGCTGCATTACATTATGCAGTCCTGTTGACCTGCTGCTATTTAGAAAAATGCCAGAAGTTCGAGAGGGGGGGTCTCTGCAGTCAATAAGTGGGAGTTTTTTGGATGTGGGCGTAGTTTGATGAGAAGTTCATGTAAATATAATTTATTTACTGTCTATTTATAGTTAAAAAAATAATGTATAATTTATTGACTTCAAATTTGCTGCAGCTAGCATCTTCCTGTCTGAATTTCAGATCAATATTAATATTCATATTTAACAATAACAATCTGTTTTCAGACATATTAGGGCTGTTTTGACTAAGTTGAGTTGTTACACATCCCTCCACATATACGACGTTCAAATTTGGTGCAGCTAGCACCTTCCCTTCTTGAGTTACGACCAACGTTAACATTTGTGAAGGTAGTGATCTGATCTACCTTCCTCCAAACTCCGCCCACACCCAAGAAACTCCCACTTATCGACTGCAGAGACCCCCATTTGAGTTTTCAGTTGATCCGGAGCTGCTTTTGGCTGGAGATCACCCCCACCTCTTCATTTCCTCAGAACAGAATAAACGAGTTCAGCAGGACTTCCTCCCACACATTTACATGAACTGGTGTGGGTTGAACTGGATTTAAAAAAAATGCTAGCGGCTAATTCAGCTGACTAGCACAGGGAGATAATGATGATGATAGAATGGAGTCAAGCGGGTGTTTTCAGTCTCATTAAAAGAGTTGCAGGAAGAGAGCAGAGAGTGAACTCAGCCTGAACCTTTTCATCAAGAGGGTCTGGTTTCCTAGGAGGGGACACTGATGCCAGCCAGTTTTCCAAAGGGTTATTTATACTTCTAAAGACCATGGCAACAGACACGGCCCGTATCATCAGTCATTCAGCTCGGCTTGTGTTTCCCCTCTAACTATCCTAACATTATCTGATCCTCAAAGAAGCTGCATGTCACATCAGGAAAAAAAGGCACAAATCTGTAGGGTTTTTAAAATATGTCTTTTTATTTTATAAGAACTGTCAGAGAAGAGGGCACTCATATGAAGCCAGAAATAAACTTCACTGGTGTGTGGTTTGTTTACATTTTTGTCTTATTTATAATCCTTACAGTACTGGAAAATGTAAAGAATCTAAAAAAAAATAAAAATTAAAAAGAATTTTAAATAAAATGCATCATAGAACCAAACACTTATCACCTAAAATTTCAATATAGCAATAAATTGTGTTCAAATCGGCTGCTTAAAAGTTCAATCTCCTTCTCCTAAACGGGCCATATTGTTAAAGTTGATCAATTTATGATTAGCTGATACATTTGTAAAACTGCAGAAGGCGTGAAAGAGTTAAAAAAAACATTTTAAATATTTAAGGGTCAATCAAAAGTTTGATAGAACATGTCATTTTATTAGTATCATCTTGTTCATTTATGTCAATCTCCTGGCTGATTCTGATTTATCAAATCTGATGAGGTGTTTCAGTGAGATGCATGATGCATCTCACTGAAACACCTCATCAGATTGAAACTACCAAAGTCATTGTCATAGACAAAGTTTATGATGTGGTATGAGGACCAAAATTAAGACAATTGCACAACCAGGGGTTGCTGCATCTTTGTAACAGGAGGCTGTATCTATTCCTAAGCCTTCTATTGATCTGATTAATGATAGGCCAGCAGGGAGACAGTGTGATAATACGCCCGCTTATACATGCTAATCACTAGCCTCTCCGATGCTAACGCAAATGAATAGTCGTCTTCTCATTTGTCAGCGCCCTGGCCTCTGTGGTCAGCTGCTCAGTTAGCGGTGCCGGCCTATCATTAATCAGATCAATAGATGGCTTAGGAATAAATATAATCTCCTGCTACAAGGATGTAGCAACCACTGGTTGTGCAATTGTCTTAATTTTGACCCTCATACAGCACCATAGAAGGTCACCTGGTTTGTGTCAGGAAGCGCTGCACCAGTTTCCATCTCCTCAGCTTACCAGCAGCTGCCACAAAAACATTTTAAAGGTACAATTGGTTTATTACAAACAGCTTTTTATGCTATGTTAGCCATAAAACCCAGGCCTGAGTGTCACTTCAGTCTGCTGGGCCCACAGTGATCAAATCCACCTGTCCTAACCCCCTCACCCTTCAGTCTGCACTGACCTCTGGGGATTCATCTGCCTGTTTTCTTTTTTTCCTTGTTCTGTTTTCAGTTGGACTAACCCTTTTTAAGTGTACCTGCCTCCTTTGTTGAATTCTCTTCCACTGACTCTCGTCAGTCTCGTCTTTTTTAAAGATCTGCTTCACTAAGTTTCCAGCCGGTGGTTGAAACTGTGCTCAGGTGCTGCAAGTTTCTCCATCTCTTAAAGCAGCAGTTCACTCCAAAGCAAGAACTGTAAATATGTTTTACTTTGTTTATTTGAAAAACAAAAAGAAAAGCTTTCTTTTTTTTCATTTTATACAGTAAATATAATTAAGCTTCAAGGAAAGTGACTTTAGGGTGGACTGTCTCTTTAAGTTGGTCGGTGATGCCACGATTCTTCCAGTTCTACATTTTAGTCTTCATTTGCACATAATTACAGCAACAGTTGCACTGGAAGCATTTTGCCTTACCAACCACCTGAATGGCAAAAAAACAGTAGCTCTTTTTTTTGTTTCTGGTGCAGTTGCATGCGATATTAAAGGACTCTGTGCATGCATCTTGTGGAGTTTAATGGGTTGTACAGTTAATATCCAAAGTTGTGCAATTCCAATAAACATTTAGCTGGTAATGATGCACATAGTTTGTTTGAATTTTGAGATATCCGTCTCTAAAAAATGAGAAAAAGGTAGTTTTCATTGGTCAAAGTGTTCAGACGTCAGTTTTAGACATTTCTTCTTTGTGTTGCAAACGGTGCAAAGAAACCGCATTCTGTTCGGTGCAACAGCAGCACAATCTTTGATGATGGATATCTTAAAAGCTGAATAAATAAAGACCAAACTATCTGCATAAAAGTTTAGCAAATGTGTTTTTTTGAGTAACAAGAATAAAAGCTCTATTCAAGCACACGTTGTGACTTTGTAGCAAAGTGCCCGATGCACTTTTAAAGCTCCTGCTTCTCCTCAAAGGTATAAAAGCTGAAGGCCCTGATTTTGAGATTTCCAGGTGCTTTAGCATGCCTGATTTATTGGTATTTAATGAAAGATGTAATGAAATCTTTAATGTGTATGCATCAGCACACCGGGAATGAAATGCATCGCTCATTACAACTTTTCAATTGAAGTGAATTTGTTAGATTACATCGTATCGCCTTAGTTTGTGTGCATATGTTCAAACGCATGCAAATGGCTGAGCATTGAGGTGGAATAATATGCAAATTCATAATAACAAGTGTACATGATTAAATTTACTCCGTCAACAGCCAGAATCCTGCACACGAGCCGTTCGGCGTGTGTGAAAATGTGCACAAAGACAAAGTTTGTCGTTGCACACATCGCTTTCTGAAATTGTTCGCTTACTGAAACCTCCCAGCAACGAGGCAGAGGAAGCCTGGTTTGTTTCTATCTTTAACCTCCAGGTGTCCTTCAAGAACTAAATTGTTTTTCTGGGTGTGAGAGAAATAAATCTTCAGCATTAGTAGGAGAATGGGAATAACACTTGTATGTGAGGCCTGGAGCTATTTTCTTTCATTGGTTTTCTCATTGAGATGGAGCCTCCTTTAATGGAACTATCACTTGCACTTGTAAGATTGCAGAAGCAGAAACTAATTAGGACTATTTTGGAACATCTTCACTTGATGGGTAAAAATAGAACCTGTTCTCCAGGTTTCAAAGCATTTAACCGCATCTATAGAAACAGCCTGTCCTGAAGTTAAGGATGCATTAAAAACAAAAAGTTCTAAATGTTTAAGTCAAAAAGTTTTAATGCTCTAATATTGTGCAAATCTTCAGTTTTCTAATTGCTCATTTCTAATTTAATAATTGGTGCCAATTTGTGGCTGATGATAAAAAGTCAGCAATTATTTCTTAATTATTCACAGAGTTTTGAAACCATGGCTTTTACTGTTTTAACTTTCATTGCCTGCAGACCTTCTGTATGTCAGGAACCAGAAGCAGTTAGTTAAACGTGGCACAGAGGCTGCTGCTTGTTTACATAACCATACTGCACTGTCTATTTTTAACAATATAGATGCAATCACACAGTGCTTCTCTTCCTCCAACATTGTGGAGGAGCTCAAGAGTTTTTCATTTTTTTTTTCTGATGACAAATCACAGCTGCTGCAGAACACCAAGGCTCAAAACCCCAACTGAGAGACGGTCTGTCACTCACCCCACCACGTCTGCCTCTCCATAACATGCTCTTTTGCACTTTTTTTGTTTTGTTTTTATTGCTTCATGATATTCAGATTTTTTGTGTTTCCTTTCACTGTCACGCTCCTCTTTAACCAAGGTCGAATTTATTAAATTTCATCTTCTCATCTTTTCCTTCAGGCTGCAAATCTCATACCTTCCCTTCTCTGCCTCATCTCATGCAGCCCATCTGTCTTTTTTACCTTTTGGCAGACTTGACGATTGTTATATTAAGGCTCTGCTGAGCCAAGACCTAGTTGTCTTGACACAGAAAGGGAAAAAAACCAACTCTGAAGCCCTGTAAACACTAATGCCAAGTTGTGGCATGAATGCAAAGTAGCAATAATTATCCCCTTTAGTGAAAGTGACAATTTAAGCTGACAATTTAAGGAGTTATATAAGCGTGCTGCTGTAAGCTCCTCACATGAAGCAGTGAAAATAAGGTTAAGTTGGTTGGACTGTTTGGCCATCGCCTCCTGTGCACCACCTTGCAACTTCCAGGCAGTCGGCCTGATTCACAGGGTATTAATTTCACTGTGACCAGTGGCACCATATGTCCCACATAAGCAATGATTGAGTCTTCCAGCCTGCTCATGAAACCCATTGTGACAGGTCACTCATGGGCTCTGGATTTGTTTACCTCAGCTGCGTGTTTCACTCCCTGCTGCGTCACTTGACTCATACCCCTCAGCCAGGAGGAACACCTCAATGGGCCTGTAGGAAAAGCTGGTGGGTAGGTGTCGAGGTCCAGAGGGAGCAGATGACTCACCGGTACCAGGAGGCCACAGGGGTTGACAGAAGGTAGAGTGCACACTGAGACCAGAGCAGACTTTAACCGCTCCTCACAAAAGCTTTCATTCTGTCACGACACCAACAGGACACCAATCAGTTAGCCCGAACAATCTGGAACTGCTGTGATGCTCCAGAGCTCATTGGCAGGTATTTTAATCAGAAAAAATAATAATAATCTAAGATAAAGTGTATTAAAAGGCTCATTGCTGCAGCACTTTTGAAAGCTGTTCCCCAACCAGATTAAAATGATTTATGACTTTTTTAATCCAGTCACAAGTCAAGGCAATCGTGAGGATAAATGGCTTAAAAATTGTGAACTTTTAATTGGAATCTCCACTAGAAAGCATTGTTTTCAGAAATATCTTCGTGCTCCTGAAAGTAGTCTTTGAAATGTGTGAAATTAGAAAAGCTGATGAGATGATAAACCTGTACCTGCTGAAAAGTTGACTTTTCTGTAGTGAAAGGCAAAGACAACTGAACTCCTCGTGGCAGCACGACGGCTCAGTGGTTAGCACTGACGCCTCACAGCAAGAAGGTCCTGGGTTCTCCTCGTGTTTGCGTGGGTTTTCGCCGGGTACTCCGGTTTCCCCCACCCCTAAAAACATGTACAATAGGTTGCCTTCAGGCCCAGGCCTCCCTTGAAAAAGAGATCTGAGATCTCAACGGGACTTGCCTGGTTAAATAACAGTAAATAAATAAATAAATAAATAAACTTCATGATAAAAACCTGCAAACGAATGGCCGTAAACATTATATCTGCCATAGAGAGAAATCAATTTCACTGCATTTTTATAAAATATAATCTGTCAAATTAAAGCTATAATGTTCTTTTGTTATCCCAGAACTCAAGTGCCTTTTTAGGTTTTGAAAATATAAAAATTTCACTTATTTCTTCTTTTTGTCTTGTGAACTAAAATCTATGAAGTTTGAAAAATCTGTTTTTTTTTTCATACAAAATCCCAACCAGCAACATGCAAATGGCAATTAGCAGATTAAGTGATTTTATAAAGAAAAAAATTAAAATGTTTAAATATATCTAATTTCCTGAGTAAGAGTAATCTAGAATGGAGTTTCAGTAAGGTTTTAGGCTTTTAATTTAACACAACAAACAAATGAAATGCAGGTCAAATTAAAACAGTTCTTCCCTTCATTATCCTCCTCATCCTCACTTTAAACATCTCATAAGTTCTCAATAATCCTGATTAAGCGGTTTTGTTTTTTTGTTTTCTTCAAAGAACCTTTCATTATATGTTAAATTTTCTTTCTCAGAACAGCTGCATTCTTTTCCTCCCTCCTCGCTGCAGCTCAGCTGTCCCCCCCCCTCCCTCCACAGACTAATCAGTTTCACAGAAATTGTCATTAAGGCTGGATGGAAGGGTCTGACACCACAGATGGCAGCAGCCTTTTGCAAATGAGCTCTGATTATGAGAGGTGGCATGTTTCACTCTTCTCATCATCTCTGCCTTTCACGCCATTAGGCAAACACAGTGCGAGGGTCACAACACCTGAAGACATTTACATGGAAGATTTAACCCAGCTTAGTAACCTTGAGGGTTTTTTTGTGCACTGCTGCACAAAAGGCCTCTTGGCTTCATTTTGTTAAACTTTGACAACCTCATTTGAGTTCATGTTTGTATAATCACAATACTCAGTCAGGTATTGGATCATTATTTTTGGCTCATTCATACCAGGTGTTCTTGCCGCCTATCTTTGCATCGAAAATCAGTCTGAAAATGAAATCAGGTTCCTGCTGCTGCGCTTCCATCAATATTTGAAGGTCTAACTCATCTCAGAGCGGGTCTTTTTCACCGACTGGGAAGGTCTCTGCTTCTGCCGTGCTAAAGGGAAGGACAGGGCCTAGAGAGGGAGGATGTATTGATCTATTAACCGTTGGAAAGCAGAAAGCTGAGAGCGTAGTTCAAACACTTGTTCCATGCTGTTTCCCACATAGGAAGCCCCTGTAACACAACCTGTCTATTCCAGGTGCTGCTTAAATCTATATTAGCTTATGAAAATACGCTCAGGCTCAATAGAAAAATAAACTCCTAATAAAATATCCTTTTTTCTTTTTGCTTTGAAGGTGTGAGACGACCTCTGGAGCCAGAGAGGACCAATCACAGTGTCCATTACACCCTTCTGATAGCTTGTGTTTTGGTGGCGTTTGTCCTCGGAGCCTTTGTCTCCGGCTTTCTGGTCTCTTGCTACTGTAACCACACGGGCCACAAGACCAAGAAATTGTCGAAAGATCCTGAAGCCCCAATCCCACATGCTTTGTCGCTCCGCAGTCTGGCAAAGCTCAACGGCCTCCTGGACAGCCAGAGTAAAGAGGACAAGCTGGAGGTGTCGTCTCCAAAGATCTACAATTCATTTTTTACCAACAGCAAAGAGCATCACCCACCAAGGAGAAACATCCACCATGGAATGATGATGGGAGACCTGGTTCACCCTCACAACCATCACCTCCACACCTCCTCTGAGCTCTCTGGTCTGCCTACCCCAGACTCCACCCCTGAGCTGCCAATCAAGAGCATGAAAGCCTTCAAGAATCAATGGGAAAAGAACCAGAACTGCAATAATGCCAAAGAACCAAAGTCTCACAACATTGGGTCCAGGCCCAGTTCAGCTCTGCTTCACCAGCAGGTCTACCCCTACTCCCATGTCATGTCCAACGGACAGCCAGTAGTTGGTCACCTGCATCCAGAGGAGCGTAAAATCCACAACGTTGAGCGTGTACTATCCCAGCCTTACCCTAGCTACTCTCAGAAGGTGATGGAGGTAACGTCGCTGGACGAGCTTCTGAAGCACATCCACGAGGCAAACAGCAGCAAGAACTCCCAGTTAATGAGCCCGTCAGGTCTGATGGCCAGCGGAGGTGGACAGCTCGCCTTTTCCAACAGAATTCAACCTCATATTCCCGAAACGGAATCGGCCCCCTACTACAGCTCCTCCACTTTACCCCGGGACAGTCTGACTCGTCGCATGGATGTCCCTCCTGACATCCCCTCGCACCACCAGTCCACCCTGGAGAGGAGGCTCTCCTCCCAGCGGCACTCGCTGATCGCCGCAGCCACCAAAATGCCCAGTGCGGGCGCGGTCGGAGGAGGAATGATCCCCCGCCAGCACAGCTTCAGCCAACGGAACGGTGGGCCTCACCAACCACCTCTCCTTCTGGCGCAGATGAACTCGACAGGCGCTTGCGAGGTTCATTATCCTCTCATCCCAAACGGGTACCTGACACGCCAACATAGCTATAATGGAGAACAGCAGGAGGTCCAACACAGAGGTGCTATTGTCCGCAGGGCGTCCTCTCTCAAACCTGATGTCCCTCCTAAGCCCCTGTTCATACCAGCTACATCTCCAGTCAATGAACAAGGGAAATATAACTACTGAAAAGGTACTCTCTTTGATTGATTGTGTTCTCTTTTAAGGAACTTCTTTTTTTGAAGAAATCTTGTGGATTTGAGGTTGCGGACCCTCACAGGACAACAAAACAAATTGCGTGGTAGCAAGTCTCACTGTGGACAAAAGCCTCAACCAAACTTGTTTCCACTTTTCTTTTTGTCCAACAAATATCTTTGTACCATATTGGTATTGTTCAGCTTCTTGCTTATTATACAACCACTGACTCAGGTGACGTGATGCCACCTCATTATTTTAGGCTGCCAATGTCCTCAATGTGGATTTACAATTCAAAAGTTTTTTTTTGTTTGTTTTTTTTTGGGACAAATTGATGTTGGACATACTCGAACACATGTTGAAGACTTAAAAGCCGAAGGCTCCTGCAATTCTTCAGTTCATGCTTTTGCTCAACCTTTTTTGATGTAGTGTTTGTATCCAGTGCCCACCCACCCTACCCTCGAATGTGTTTATATTATGCATGTGTGTGTATATACAGTATATGTGTGTTTATATCCACACCGTATATGTATACATATACATATGCAGTATTTGTAACCTGTGGTGAAAAGTCAGCAAACTCCCCAGAAAGTAGTTATGTCTTTGCCTTACTATACTTTCATATTTTAAGGCCTACCATATGCCCCCCCTCCCCCCCCACACACACCACCACCAAAAAAACAAACATCTTGGAGACACTAAAACATGCAGCTCATCAACAAAACCTGCTGGTTAAAAACCCTTTGTATCAATACAAAGCAAAAATATTTAAGCATAAATTCTTTTGACTTTTCTTTTGCTTCTTTTTCTTCAGCTTCAGGTCAGAAGTGACAAATTTGGGTCCATTTAGGTTCCACAAGATTGTTTTTATTTTTAGGTTTATTTTCCAAGATTGGTGCTTACAGATCTAAGGGATCCAATATCCTCTTAAATAAGGGGGGAAAATGTATATTTTTGGACCTACAGAGGACATGACAAACATGCCATATGGTATTATGAGAAAGAACATAAACACAGAATGGACTGCAGTTATTATAATTATTGACGTTGTGGCTATTGGTTGTAAATAAAGGAATAATAACTAGCCAAATTTTAACTGTATGTGTAAATGTGTGCCTTATTTAATAATAGTGTGTCACATGGGGGTTAATGCAAGGGGCTCAAATGGCTACTATGCTACAGTATATTGTAGGTGTTTGATTTACATGGTTGTCAGTATTTGTCATCTAATATCTAATAATTTGAAGAGTTTCATTCCAGAAAGACAGATTTGACATCAGGCCCATTTGGCACCTGCACTCAGAGAATAGGTTGAGTAGAATGTTTTAAAGGGAGCTTTTTATACATTTTACAAAAAGTTCTAATTTGATTTATCAAAAGGAGATATTATTTTTCCAGAATTGTATTGAGTTTTGGAATGAAACCCTTCATTTATCTTTTTTTTTTCCTGTTTTTCATCCCAAAAGTGTAAGCCTACAGATTTGTTTGGGGGGGATGTTTTTGGACAAAGCTTGTGCACAGACTGAGATTGCAAATGTTCGGGTTTGACCGTCTCTGTATGACATTACTCTCTACTGGGTGTCACTTTCTCTATAAGTGCCATTACACTTTGTATGTTTTTCTTTTAATTTTCTGTAGGAGAAGTTCACAGTTCCTCGTGAGTCATGATGTCCAAGCCTGTAGTGTTTGCAGAAGTTATGTTTTAGCTCATTTTACCTAAAAAATGTTGAATTTTACTTTAGTTTTAGTTGTTTGAAAAACAGTTGTGTTCCAGTTTTTAGTTTTTGCCCCAGTTTTGAATTAAAACATGAAGATGACGCCAGGCTTCTACTCTGGCCACTCTCGGATGTTCTGATTTCTCGGCGTCACCAGGAGTGCGGGTCACTGCGGGTCCAACAGGTTTAGATTGCACCTGCCTCCGTGGAAGTGTTCAATCTGTTCACAGGTGGCCGTGCTGCCTAAAACTTACATGTAGTCAGAATTATTCTGAGATCACTTTAACTCACACATCACCTCTTCAGAACATCTACCACTGATGCACTTTGAACAAGGTTGAGAAGAACGTTGATCGGTTCTGTGGATCTGACTAAAATTTACAAAAACTCATTTAACCGAGAGCAAAGTTTACAACTGATTAGGGTAAAATGAAAGAAATTATTTCCAATAATATTCGCTCTAAGAGGAAAACAGGTTTTTTTGAGTGAGCAGGCAGCAAATCTTTACACAGCCTTTCCCAATAAGGGGGGAGATAATATTTTACAGAGGAATTGTGGCAGCTACACTGTTCTGTTTTTTTGAACCTGCAGGTCACAGATTATTTGAAAATGGGGATGTTTCACCTCTGAAAGCTCTGTCAGTATTTGATTTTGTGTAAATACATTATCTCTGGGCGGGATTTCATTACAGCATTCTGTTTTGTTTTTTCCTCTGTTTTTCAGGCTTCGCCTCGTGACTTATATTAATTTGGTCTCACAGAGTACTGATGTATGTCTCTTATACTAGGAATCAATAAAATTTAAAAGATGATGCATGGGTCTCTGTGTTGAATGTGTCAGAATAATCAAACCTGTTTCTATCGATGTAAGTTTTTACTTTTAGCAAAACATCTGAAGATTGAACATTATGAACACAGTTCTGTCTCAGAGAGATTTGTATAAAGTCTGAGCATTTGTCTCATCTGATCATTTATTTTAATATAAGAAACTGTTCAATCATCATTTCAATACTCATGAGGTGCTAACCCATTACTGAGCAGGAAGCAACTACAGAAGAAGACTGATTCTCAGTGTTGACAAAGCATCAGGTGAGTTTGTGTCCAAACAAAATGTTCTCTGTTAATGAATTTGATGTCTTTATGTTTTGTTTTGGAGAACTGAAAAAATACAGCAGTGTCAGTGTACCGTAAAGTAAAAAGGTCCAAATCAGTACAGGGGTGGTTCTAGGGTCGGGGCCACAGGGCCATTGGCCCCAGCTGAAATTTAATTTACCCAAGAGTGATTATGCTGTGTGGTGCAGTTCCATGTCCAAACACTAGAGGCGCTAATGAGCCAAATAGAAAAGAACAGCTTTAATCAAGCTGACAGAAGTATTTTTTCTGTTCCTAAAATTTGAAAAAATCCTGCAGAAAAAGTCTTTCAACTCACAAATGATGGCTGGATTCAATCACATTCTGTGTGTTTGAGAGTATTTTATTTTTTGTACTGTAAAATTGGTAAGGAGAATTTACTGTTCAAGCTTTTTTTAATTGCATTACAAGTGTTTAAATGTGTGACTGGTTAAATTTATACACCTTACCAAAACCAGGGATTTGTGTGCACAAATGCTGAACAAATACTTGGTCCCTCTATGAATACTGTGGCCCCTCGATGGCCCCTTATTCAGAAAAATCCTAGATCCGCCACTGGTACAAGATATAATGCACAATAAATAAATATTTAGCTGTTTTAATGACTGATTTATTTTAAAAATCAATATTCAAACTAGCTTAACCTACATCTTTAGGAGTGTTGGAAAATGTCAAAGAAAAATAAAGTAGGTCCTCTGGACGGGTTCTTCTTTAATGAAACGTTTTGTCTTTCCAAGTTAAAATGTGATAATTGGGTGAGAAAAAATTAAAAAGTGTAACAATGCTCTTTATTCCATGCATTTATTTGATAATTTATTCTAAAATTAAAAAATCCAAAATGTTTTCATTTTCTCTCTCTTTGATTTTTACTGCAGATTTGAGGATTTGGCTTCAAAAAGATGGTTTTAATTCAATTTTCTGTCAGTGCAGCTTAAAAAATATAAAATGTGTCCACATGCAAACCATGATTCCTATTGAGTGATGAATAAGTTATTTTTTTGTTTTCCAGTAAAAACAAACCCACACCAGTACACAGTGTAGGACATGGTATTATATAAAAAAAAAAACTAATTCCAAACTCTTGATTTGCTAAACTGTAAATTGTAATTTATTAATGTGCAATTGTTTATGTTGATATAAAAAAGTGTCTGAACTTCTTTCATAAAGATAAACTTTTAAAAAAAAATCACATTTAGGGGTTTGATTTGTCCATTTTCAAATTTTATCTTCCATCAAACAAACTTTAAAACATTTGAGTTTTCAGGTTTTTACTTTACGTTTAACCTTTAGATTGTTTACTGGAGTAAAAACTGCATCTCTGCAGGCACTTACATCAGATAATAAAGAGCGGTGGTGTGATGTCACCCCTACAGTGTGTAAACAACCGGGAGGTCCACAATCATGTTGAGACACTTTATTTTCCTTGGTTTATGTTGTTGCAAACACAAAGGAGACTCTTTGAGTTTAAAATCTTTAAACAAACACTTTTCTTTTTTGCACTTTCTGTCGTTTAGCTTTATTTCTCTTGGTAAAACAGTGGGGGGATTATTTGAAATGCAGAGCACACGTAGCAATACCCCACCACCTGTCTGGATGAGATAAAAATCATGTTTTAGCTGTAATCTTTCTGATTTAACTTCAACTAAAAGAGCTCCAGTTGTGGAATAAAAAGAACCCAGTTTGGATGCTCTTGGAGACGTCAGTAGAAAACACATATTTTCATCACATCACATTGTGCTTCCTGCTGAACTCTCCCCACATTCCTCTGGTGTGAAAGCAGAGTTTAGGCTGATTACAAACAACAAAACAAGCGTTTTCAAAAGTGTCTCGGAGATGCACTCCACTCCTGTCCCTTGCTGTAAATGCGCCGCAGCTCAGGTGTTCGTGGGTAAACTTGTTTCTGTGTTCAAGCATAATGATGTTTTCCAGTGAAAGGGCTCTTAACGGGTGCTGAGATTGACCTTTTAACCAAAACAGTTCTCCTAATGAGGTGGTATTGATTGGTTTATGCAGTTATACTCCCCGGAGCTTATTAGATAATCTTCCCTGTTTGTGTGAGTCCTGCCTTGGTGAGCTGCGTTGCTGAGAGACGCTGGTGTTGGCTGTAAAGCTTGAGCCTAGCCTGGATGATGGACAGTGATTAGCCACACCATATTTATTGGATTCCAACAAACCGCCCGTCGATGCCCCGTGGTGTCAGAGAGGCCGGGTCTTTCTCAGGCCTGCCTGCGGGTTTCCTGCTGATGAGGAATGAGAGCCGGTCGAAACGAGCCTCCATTGGAGCCACTTCTCACATGTATGTCATGCAGTCTTCCCTCTTTTCAGACCCACAACCAAAGATGGGGAGAAAACAAAAATGTACTCAATAAGAGTAGCACTGCCATGTATTTTGACTAAAAATAAACATTAGCCATCCAAGAAATGACTCAAGCAAGAGTAACAATGGGTTTTGTAAAGAGGAGTAACTGATCACATCTGATTTAAAGGGGAGGGGGGTATTAAGCAAAATCATCTTTTTTCAATTCGATTCAGTTTATTTATATAGTGCCAAGTCACAACATACATTGTCTCAGGGCACTGTACATGAAAAAAAGAACAATCTAAAAAAGCCAGCAGATTGTGTTGAATCACTTCATCACAGTCTCCCATCCTGAGCAAACAGTGGAGAGGGAAAACTCCCTGTTAACAGGAAGAAACCTCCAGCAGAACCAGGCTCAGGACAGGCGGCCATCTGCCTCGACCGGCTGGGTTGAAGGAGAGGACAGAGACACAGAGAGACAGAAGAACTGGTCCAGGTGCACCTACTTCTGGAAGAGAGACAAAAAGAAAAAACTGATTTTTTGAGCTTTACATCATGTTAGGATGTCATTCCATCACCGAAAACCTATTTGCTTTGACTCATTCATGCATATTTGAGAAGTCCTTGAATCTCCCGTGGTAGTTATGTGGAGCTGTCTAAATGCTTGCAGGTACAAAGCTCTGCCTATTGTACCTAGCACCTCCCTGGAGCTCAGTCTGCAGCCAGACTCCCACCCGACAAAGCACCCTTCGGATGTGCTGAAGCGGGAGTGTCAGAAACAGTAGGAGGTTAAAGAGACAAACGATAGGCTATGATGCAAAATAAAGTAAAAATTTGATATATACAGCATTTTCATAACAACTGAAGGTAACAATTACCTGATTGTGGTGTAGAATTGAGCTATGTGCCTAAAAAATACACATTATATATATATATATATAAGGTAAATGTGTTTCAAAACATTACTAGTTACTACCCACCTCTTATATCATTATTTGAGTTTCAAATAAACCTTATTTGTTCAGTTTTGGTCACTAGCTGGAATTAAACATTTAAAGACAGAAAAACTTTGATTACACAACCATAATCTGAGCAATAAAGGATGATTACCCTAAAAGTAACTTGATGTCACAGTAAAAATCTGCCCAGCAGGTGTAAAATTGGAGATAAATGACTCATTTTCTCAAACATACAGAACAATTTGAAATGTTTTCAGCCTCAGTTGTTTATGGTGAACTTGCTATTCTTACTGCAACACAAGTAGTCATGAATAAATTTGAGATGAGTCCGTTTAGTTTTGAGCCTGCGTAAGAAATATGTTTTTATATGTGTGTTATATAAATGCGTGTAGAGGGGCTGTTTGTAAGAGTTTTCATGACTGATTTTATGATTTCTTCTTTTCTCAGAAGCCTCACATCATGAGCTGAAAGCCAACAACAAGCCTCGGTTTAGCCTGGAGCTACATCCAAATCACTTGTTTTCTCTCAACACTCGGCAACTTTAAGTAAGTCTGATGAGTTGACTTGTTTGTGTTTTGTTTTTGTAAAGTCACCCCAAAGACATTCTGCTGCAACACATTTTGATCTTTAATCCAATTACTGGCTGGGACCTAACTGTACTTTTTTTTAACAACTCTTAAAAACAACACTGTAATGTGACTGACAGAGAAAACTCTTCTGTTTACAGAACTGTTCTCTTGTTTTTTAAACCTGACTGACTGCTGACCTCGTGAATTTCACTTGGTTTTTTTTCAGGTTGTCAGCCAGTCCATCGTGACTCTTCACACCTTCATCAAAACCCCTCTGGCCTCCCCAGGACAAAAAAAAATAAATAAATTGCACCAATAATGAGTCAGAATTTGTCGTGTCTGGCTTTGAAAGCAGCACACTGACAGCTGGCATCACAGTTCATTATGTCTCTGACTGAAAAGGCTAAGAAGGACCAGAGAGAGGCTCTCACCGTGTCGTTGGCGTTGAAATAATCACCGGCGCTGACAGGTTGCCAGCGAGCTCTGTTTTTATATTCCCGCTCTCTATATAACGGGCAGATGTGTTGAAGAACACGGATTGTGCTTTCAGGACACGTGTCGTGCTCCTTGTTCCGTACCTGAAGTCGTGCTCCCGCCCTGCATCAGCATTTCACGGCTCTTTCCAAGGCCGCCACTCCGGTTCTCTCATTCATCACTGTCACCGGCTTCTAAAGTTAAAAATCTCACCGTTTCTGTTGGTGTGAGGCAAACGTCTGAGATATATTCATGTTCACGTTTTCCTTACAGTGAGAGATTCATGTGCAAAATTCTATTCAATTATTTAAATAACTGGTTTTTTTTCATATTTTGCTCCTACTGATATCTGAGTAAGATGTCTTAAATATGAGTTTTAGTTTTGTTTCATATGTGTGTTGTTTACAACATTAAATGAAACATACGTTAATGGAAATGTTATTTTTTTTTATCAGTTTGCTTTGTTCAAGGATTCAAGGATGTTTTTTGTATTGTCATTCGCAACACATACATGTGGTGGAACGAAATTCTGTTCCCAAGGTATATCCAAAAATATAGATAAAACAAATAAATATACACAAAGATTACAAATTACAAAAATATACAGCAAAAAAAGAAACTCAGATATATCATATGTGCAACAATGCCGGAATTGCAAATATATGTGCATTGAATGTGCAGTTACATCTTGTTAGTTAGTTTGTTTGTTTGTTTGTGTTCCAGTCTGTGGTTTTAAGAGTTTAAGAGTCTCACAGCTTCTGGAACAAAGCTGTTTGTCAGTCTGGTGGTTTTGCACCTGATGCTCCGCAAACTCCTTCCTGAGAGAAGCGAAGCAAAAAGTGTGTGTGCTGGGTGGGAGCTAGCCTGGTAAAAACCAGACCCTCGCCCTTCACTTTGCTTCGTACGATGGTCTGGACTCGCAGCTATGGAGAAGCGATTCTTGCTGGAGGCGTGGCCTCTGCTGAAGTTTAAATTGATTGGATCTGTTGGCCGCGACGTATGTTGCTGTGAAGGAGGCTAAGCTAAGAAGCTAACCGGAAATCACGTGCGCTGTAAACAACCCCACTGAGAGGAGAAAAGTACCGAGCCGAATGAGACAGCTGTAAATAAGAGCTGCTGCTTTGTTAGACAAATTTATTTTAATTTGGAAGCCTTATCAACACGGACTGGCTTCATTCATTTCCTCCACTGCCATTGCTAAACTAACTAGCAAACACTGCGCAGAAAATCAACGTCGCTCAAAACTCCGCCTTCTGTTTGCTGATTGGCCCAGGTAAAATAAACTACAAGCAGACACTGCACAGAAAATCGATGTTTTGTTCTCTGATTGGTCCAAATGAAATTTTCCCGAAGAAATCCTTGTTTATGGGAGAAATCCCAGACAGAGCAGTGAAGGGAAACTAGAATTGAGCAAAACTGCGTAGGAAGGCAAGGGCCAGGCTAGGTGGGAGCGGTCCTTCCTAATGCAGGTGGCCCTTTTCCTGCATCTAGAGGTGTAGATGTCCGTGTTGGTGGGGAAACTGGCTCCAACTCATTTCTGTGGGGTCTTTACCACCCTCTGCAGCACTTTCCTCTCTTCTACAGTGCAGCTTTCGTGCCACACTACAATGCTGGAGCATAAAACCCTCTCCACCGCACATCTGTAACAGGAGGCGAGGACTTCCGAGTCCAGCCCGCCACAGCTGCCTAAGGAGGTAGAGGTGCTGGTGTGCCTTCTTGATCAGGCTGGTAGTGTTGCTCCAGGTGAGGTTGTTGTTCAGGTGCACCCCCAAGTACCTGTAGCTGGAGACCACTTCCACTACTGATCCTTCGACGTGCAGGGGCGGGTGGATGTCCCTTCTGAAGTCTACGATCATTTGTTCATTGAGGTTGTTCTTCCTGCACCAACGATCCCGATATTCCACCTCCTGCCTGTAGCCCGATTCATCACTGTTTGTAATGCATCTAATTACTATTGTGTCAACCTCAAACTTTACAATATGATAGTCTGGATGGTTGGGAGAACAGTCTGAAATAAGCAGTGTGAACAGGAGGGGGCTCAGCACATAGCCCTGCGGGGAGCCGGTGTTGAGGATTGTTCATTACAACCTCCATTCTGACCTCATCTGTAAGACGTAAATAAGAAACTGAATGTAATGATTTGCGAATTTTATAAATCCATATTATATTTGGTCATGCACTGCAAAATCTGTCCATCTAACCAAGTCTATAATGTCCTCTGTGTGTGTGTGTGTGTGTGTGTGTGTGTGTGTGTGTAGGCCACACTAAAAACCTTTTAAGCAACTTGTGCCAACTTGTGAAAATTTAGAAAATACAGATGGAAAGTCAACAGTAAACCCGTTTTAGACATGTACATATTGTAATGCTAACAAATTGATCAAATATATAACTTTTATTAGTAATTTAGACATTAAAAAAATTCACAAGTTGTCTAAAACGTTATCATGTGACAGGGCCTTTAGCGCGGTGTCCATCAGTCACAGGTGGTCTTGTGTGTACAATAACTCCTCAATGAAATTATATATGTCCTTATAGGCATAGGAACTCCATTAGGGTAATACTCAATTTAATTTGATTTGGGCATCAAATGGTCAAAAGTAATTTATGATAATTAGATTTACCAATCATCATAAATGAACTTTGATCATTTGATGCCCAAATCAAATTAAATTGAGTACTATCCTAACTTGTTTTATCTTACATTCATATAAGCAAGAGCAGAATATTTAGATTAATAATCTTATTTCAAGAATCTTACTCAGTGCTATTATCTTATTCCATGGACAGATTATTTCACTTGATTTGAGTCGGAATCTTCTCAGATTTTTCAAATGAAGTAAAATAATCTGTCCATGGAATAAGATAATAGCACTGAGTAAGATTCTTAATAATCTAAATATTCAGATTTTGCTATATTAGTCTTAAGACAAGATCAAAAATACTATTTGTCAGGATATACATTTTTTGCAGTGTAACACATCAAATGTTAAATTTAAGAAGTTGTTGCATTCTTACAAGTAAAAAAAAAAGTTGTTTTAAAACTTTATGGCAGCAACATGACTCAAAAAAAAAGTTGGTCTGGGCAACAAAAGCCTGTAAACCTTAGTGATACTAATTAAAAAAACAGCTGGAAGAGCTTTTAGCACCGAATTAGATTAATTGGCAGCAGGGCAGCAGGACGACTGGGTAATCAGCTTAAGATGCTGGTGGCAACATCCTTCTGTTGATTCATGGCTAAAACACTCTTTAAAATAAAGAGTCTCCTTGATGGAATGAATATCACCCATCTATCATGGCCGAGTTTAAACTAAAGTCATATCTTTAAGTTAAGTCTTATAATAAGAAATGTTTGGGTCAGACGCTGTAAATTGTGTGATCAGATGGTAGAACTCTTGGAGTAAAAGTTGAAGACGACCAACCCTAATTTTAGCTCAACATATTTATTTGAGCTGTTCAGTTCTGCAGGTGAATTTTTAAACCACTACCTTTTGTGACTTTGAAAGGACATTTAAAATTCGAAGGTGGGGGTAACCTTTGGAACCGCGACGTCTCTTTTGTAACTCTGCCAGAAGAACAATCTAAGGTTTTAATTAAATCAAATTTGAACCATAATAGATTGCAACAAGATGTGTGCAACAGTAATTGTCAGTCATTATCTACTGATTTAAAAGGCTTCATTAAAGCTTGAAGATGTATGCAGACAGGAAAGTGAGGGATCACGTGGCCTGCTATTAAGCATTTAGATTCCTTTTAATTTCCTTTAATTGCCTAAGTAAGTGGAGACTGAATTCAAAAGCTTGAGAATGTATTAAGGTTGTGGAAATATTTCCTCAGAAATGAAACAAAACAGGGCTGCTGTTCTCGTACCTTTAACCTATTTAACCAGCCAGGTGAACATTTAGCATTAGAGAGACAGCGACCCAAACTTGCACCGTGTTTTACTTTAACTGGAGCCTGAGCTGGCAGCTGGCCCCGAGGGTTCGAGGAGGACTTGTGCGCCGCAAACCACAGCACATTTGGAGGTTTTTAAATGTCCCGTAAACACTGAGGAAGAGTTCCAGCACACACACGCTGACGAGACGTCCCCCAACCCCAGCCTCAAAGCCAAACACGGACTCTGTTTCCCTGAAAACGGCTTCATCGAAAACGATTACATCTTTCAATCTGATATGCCTTTACTGGTTTTTAGAGGCATGAAAGAATCTTTTGTGCTTAGGTGACTGAGAGGATGAATTACAGTTTTCTTCCAGACTTTTGGCTGCCGGGGACATCACACGGCTCAGTGTTTCACATAAAATCCTTCCTAACTGATCAAACAGGACAGACTTGAGCCAGAAAGGATAAGAGGAAAAAAAAAACTGCTTTCGGCTGCTGAGGGCCAAGAGTTTGTTTTTGTCCTGTTCGTTCAGACGTCGTCATTTGTTTCACTGAATCACGGCTCAGCTGTGATTTGAAAAAGCCTCAGATCTGCTTCCAGAGGACTCTGCTGTCGGTGTCACTTCGGCCCAGCAGGTTCCACAAACACCGGGTTCACCGCCTCTTTCTCAACACTTTACAGCCAGATCAATGAGAGCTGCTGGAATTATGTCATCATCTTGGGTTTATTGACTTCTCCTCAGGTTTTTGACGCTTTAATGTTGGTGACGGGTGGGTGGTGTTCGACCCTGAACCAACTACAAATGTTGTCATCTAAGATGGGATGTAGATTTGATCAAATTGTAAATAAGGAAGTGGTCTCTCGGGGGTCATTGGATGTCGCCGTTAAACCAGACATGAAGTGGTCGCCCTTATTGACTCATGACTTCAGTGTAAAATGGAGCTGATAGGAGTCAAAAAATGTGCTTGTGTGTTTATATGTAGAGTCAAAATATCTTAACTCATTAACCTTTGAAACCCACCTGGTATAAAAAGACCACCGCAGCTAACTGACCTTAAAGTGCCTGTGACATCCAATTTATGTAATAATGTCTGAATGTGCACAGAGTGTTGCTAAAATGGCTAACAACACAGACTGAAGAGAAGAATCTGATGTTTCTTTAGATTATTTTACTCACTATCATAGAGAGATAAGAGAGTCAGAGTTCAAATAATATTTAAATAAACAAAAACCAGGAAGTTTTATTTCTCAAAGAGTTCCCCTTTGATGTCACTACCTGTTTCATTTTAGCTGAGCCAAATTCAAAAGAAAATATGCCAATGATGTGACATAAAGGGTAAAATCATGTGTATTATGCCAAGTTTCTTCAATATAAATATATTTTCTTTGACAAAAGTAGCTATTATTACTGGTTTTACAGATATTGAGCTTAAATTTAATGTGATAGTGGCTGAGAATTACAAATTCTGAAAGCTATCCCATGAGCTCTCACAGTATTGCATAACAATGTGCAAAATGTCTTTTACAAGGTTTGACCAAAGTGGTTTTAACTCCATCCTTTTTTATCAGCTGATCTCAGACATGAAAGGCGGTGGACGACATGCATTCCTTCAAGGAACGTTAGGCTTTTAACTGATTAGTTTCTTACTGCTGCCTCACCACAAATCTCACAAAAACACCATTTTATGTGTGCTTTCAAAGATACAATGCTTACTTTGATTTTTGCCTTTATAATCTTCCAGGTTGAGATCCAGTCAGTGCGTTCTGCCAAAAAGAACAGAACGATAACATCTGGTATTAATGCATCACAAAGCCCCAACAGGTAAAGTGTCAAACATTAATCATCTTTCTGTTGCACTAATTTGCTGGAAAAACTCCAAAGTTTATTCCTATGAAAGTGTTAATTATGTGTTATTTTCATGCTAAACATACTTTAGAATAAAAAGTAAAAAAATATTGTATTTTTTATAATTTTTCACATGTCATCCATTATTTTTAAACTTGAATTACATTTTCTTTTACTGTTGTTTTTGTCCCATCTGTGTCTAGGGAACCTGTTACTAAACACTAAATTGACTCAAAAACAACTTGAAAACACTGTTTCCATGAAGAGGAGTGTGATTAGGATTGGGAGATGCAGACAAATGTTCCTATTATGTATTTTTCTGTGAAGGAGGGCTCTCTGTACGCCACGAGTGGCAACTGAGACCAGCTCCGAGTGACACTCAGGTTCTCTCCCTGCAAAGATTTGAGACAAAAGCATTCATAACAGCCATGAAACAAACTGCTGCAATTTGAAAAGGAAAGGGAAAGATTAGGGTGTATTCACTTATTCAATTAAAGGCCTAGCTTTATTTGAAGGTATGTAGTGAAGCTGCCAAAGTTTTGAGCTAAGATCAGCTTGTGTCACATGTGTCAAACTGAAGGCCCGTGGGCCAAATGCGGCCCTCCACAGCATTTTATGTGGCCCCCGAGATCATCAAAGATGTATTGATGTCTTAAAAAATAAGTGTATGATGTCTTAAAACCAGCAATGACCATAATGTATGTTGATTATTTAACCTGCCAAATTATGAAATCCCACCACTAGGTGGAGCTGTACAGCATTCAAATATAGTTGGCAGCCGACCGTGTAAAATCTACATTTAGCTGCATTTTTTAACGACTACTTTTGCTGCAGCTTAGTTGTACTGAGAAGTGGGAACTTCCCACTTACAAGTCGGAAATTTAAACTGAAAACTCCAGTGGGAATTCCCTGGTCGAAAGTGGAAAGTTCAGCTGCTACTCACCACAACTCAACAGTGAGTAAAACTTCTCTTACTTTTACTGTTAATAGTATTTCTGTGTTATTTATTTCACATTTAGTCTGTTATACATGCAGTATTTTTCAATGTTTACAAGAGGACGTGTTAAAATGCTGTTTCTATGCAGGAAATACCAAGTAGAGCTCAGTTATTGCTTGGTAGCGGCACTCAGCCATAGCAATGAGACGAGGAAGGGGACGTTTTTTGTTTAGTGGAAATTAAACATGAAATGTCAAAGTAAATTTCAACTGGCCCTTTGAGGACCACCATGATGCTCATGTTGCCCTCTTCTGAAAATGAAATTGACACCCGTGACTTATGTTGAGAAGGAATTTAGTTAATGATCATGTTGGTCAAATTTGTAAATTGAGAATTAACAAGATTCATTAGACTTTAGCTTTATGTCTAAAAAACTTATAAGCTTTTTTTGCAAAGCTTAATTAGTTGTGGAAGCCATCTTGAATAAAATCCATTGTAAAGCTCTGAGTATATACTGAAGATGACTCTCAGCTGCTACCAGACCAAACGTGAACTCAGCATCTGTTGTTTGCTTAGCCATGACGGCCATATATTAAAAAAAAAACAATCTGTGCTCTGGTTCATGAGATATTTTGCTTATGCAGACAAACAAACTCACAGGCCAACAGTTAGAAATACTGTCATGTTATAAACAGCTGTATCATGTTCTCTTGATTTATTTAATGCATGTCTTGTTGCTTCTGTTCAGCATAAACCGGGGTCAGTTGGCAGTTCTGTGGTATGGCTGGCACGCCTGGCACTCCTGGCCTGCTGCCGGACCCCCTCGGTGTGTTACAGCAGTGGGTCTGTGTGTGTGCATATATTACCGGTTCAGTCCGGAGACGTCGGGCAGAAGTCTCGCCTCAGCAGTTCAGACACTTTCACCCGGAGACAAGGACCCCACATGTGCTTGTCTGTTTCTCTGAGGCTCATCTGTGCCGCCGCTCTCTCTTCACCCTGCCACGACCCGTTCACCCTGCACCTGTCATCACCAGGACATCTCACCTCACCTCACCCCTCTACAAGTCTGGACCCGAATCCTGGCCCAGTGGGGCTCGCTGGAAATCCCCCAACACGAGTTCTGTTCCCTTCTACGTCCTCTGTGATAACCATCGTTCAACAGCTCTGTTCAAATCCAACCAGAACAACTGGGTTCATGTTCCAATGGAGAAACACAACCATAAAAGGTCTGTAACAAAAAAAACAACTGGCACAAAGGTGAATTTTACAAATTCATCAAGTGCTGTATTGTTCAAACATGTCCACACCAAATTGTAGCTCAGTACCTGTAAAACTGAGTTGTTTCCTGGCAGCCATCTTAAATGACTGTAAAAGATAATTAGTTATATTGTAGATGTGCATCTAATGAGTATTTTACTAGAGTTTCAATAAAATTCACTTACTTGTTCATGAGATATTTTGCTAACAATACAGATCAAGCACAGAGACTTTACTGCCTTTTACCTTATTTTTTTTGTAAAGTCAATTATTGTTAAAAAAAATATGATTTGGTAAAATTCAAAACCGCACAATTTATGTTCAAAGCAAGTAATGAACTTCCAGGAAATCTTCAATGGGGGAGGGGGGGGGCTATGAATGGGAGAGTTCAAATTTCAAAATGTGTACGAACCACGAGAAAAATGTGTATGTCTGTGTGTGGGGTGGATTTATGGATTAAATATTGAACTGAAGCAATGTAAAACTAGAAATCAGTTTAAAGAAGATAAAGAATCATCTTGGTATTTAGTCAATGTTGGTGGTATTTAGAGATTAAATGAAACACTGGGGTCTTAAATAAGCTATTATTGTTAAATTCTGCTGTAATTGAGATAGATGTGTATGTAAAATAAGAAGGTTCACAACAATAAAAATCAAGACTATACATTTTTTGAAGAGTGAGAAAGGGGTAGGAAAATATAAGTTTTTACTTCAACTTACTCAATACAGATGGTCTTGTAAGTTGCCCAATACATATATTCGTGTATATGTGTATATATATATATATATATATATATACACACACACATTTTTTGTTTGTTTGTTTTATGTCTGTTTTGAAATAAAGATTTATTAGAAATGTGGGGAAAAATATCTCTGAGGACCATAAATCTCTCCCATCAGGGGTTGTATCAGATCCTGTATTTTGTATTTGAAAAGTGAAGCTTTATCTGTTCCATTTTACTCACAGATTCAGAGTTTACAGTTGACACAATGACCCTTTATGAAACACTGAAGACAGCTTCTTAAACTACTCGTGAGATTTCTCCTGTCATGATCACACTCTTGACTTACTGGAGGTCAGACTGGAGCTGCTTCTATAAACTCACCCTGGTTTCCTTTTGGAACCGAGGAGTGAGGATGAGAGGGTGATTTCTGCTGCCTCCTGCCTCTCCTGAGCGTTGGCAGCAGAACTGATTACACCGCAGGTCACAAGTTAATTGTTTATGTGACTCGCATGCTGGTGAGAAATGTGTCATCTGCTTTTTTTTGAAGAAGAAGGAATAAAAAAACATTGCCACTGCAGTAATACAGCCAAGCTGAAAAAGGGAGAAAAAATTACATTTTTATGACTTGATAGCAAAATGTTTGGTGCCTGTTTCAAATATCTTAAATTAAATACAAACCCATTCATCCATCATCTTTACCTGATGCCTCCAGGCTCTGTGTGTCCACCACAGGGACACACAGAGACAAATTTACACATTAACCTCACATGTTTTTAGTATGGGGTGAGATGAGCCTTTTTTCATATTTAGGATCACTACATTAAGGCAACCATAATTTTGTCACTAATTTCTATATCTCATACATTTCAGGATGTTGTGCATCTCTCCAAACAATCAGAATGAGTGTAAACATAACTGTTTCCATAATATGGCATGTTCAAAAAAACGTTGTCTCATGGCTCAATTTACCCCGTATATGGGGTAGGTTGAGCTGTATCCTTAAAACCCACCCCTCCACACACACGCTCCATCCTTCCCCCACAACTCAACCGCACCACTCACTCACCTTCCCTTCCTTAAACAAAAGTATTTTTCCCCATCAAGCATTTTATATTTGTTATACACAATTCAACAGGTACAACAACTTTTTTACTGTTATAAATAACTGGTAAACTGCTGTTTATTTTTAAAAAATGCTTTCAAAAGTGCTTGGGAAGTGAACATTAACATTTGGTAAGAAAACACTTAAAGTGAATCCTTGTTCCAGAATCATTGTTGTTTCTCTTTTTTTTTCAGGTAAAAGCCTCAACTTACTCCAAAGTTCCCTTTTTCATTTTATTTCTTCCCACAGGTAAAATGCTACACTTTTATGATAGGTTTATAAACTTGTGTTGTAGCTCACAGATACAACAATTGATAACAAATGTAAAAATATCTATTATGGGCTAAACCAGTGGGGCGTGGTCCCATTGCAGGTGGGGCGCAGCTTGACTGAAGGAGGGGGGGGGGGGTAAGCTGACATTTGACTGGTTATGATTTCTTGCAATCTGTAATTTCTTTTCAGTTTTCTTTCAATTCAAATGGTAAAAAAACATTTTGTGTTGAGAAATAAGTTTAAATAGAGTTTAAAAACAAAATATTTGTGTGTCTGGTTGGAGATTGTGTGTGTGTGTGGTGGGTGGCATGAAATTATTTTTATAAACCAAAGGGGGGCCCAGCAGAAAAAGTTTGGGAACCACTGGGCTAAACACAATTCCTATTAAACTTATGATGGACTAACAGAGCACAAACAAAGTAATATTGTATATGCTGTTAAGTGTCAGGAGGACTGTGATCATTGAGGAAACAAAGCAACCACTGTTCAAAAGAATGAGCCAGCACAGAAAAGCAACATCATCAGGCCAGGACTCTGCAGTTTACACTCATCTACAAGCCAGCAGTCAATCTTTTAGGGATGAAGATGTTTTCATCCTTGATAGAGTAGAGAGGAACGTTGGTTTGAGAGAGGAGCAAGAGAAGCCATTTTTGTGAAGAAAAACCGTCCACCATTAAACAGAGGTGGAGGCTTTCGTGTCCAGTTGTCCCCCTCCTACAATTCTGTTATTGCAAGTATGACTCCGCCCCCTCAGAGCAAACTGTGTGAATCAGGGCCCCAACGATAGTCAGGTGACGGGACACATGATCCTCTATGAACAATAGAGCTAATCAAGCCTGTTGTTAGGTGATGGCCCTCTTTTGCATGTGACCAACCTGTTTGTCCACCATGTGGAGGCAGTGCTTATCAGGCTGAGTTCACCTGAAACTCCTCAGACTGAAAAAGTCTCTTGGAGGAGAGACGAAACGTTTCATTAAAGAAGAACCCGTCCAGAGGACCTATTTTTCTACCTGGATCACTGAGATGCATCAGAACATATGATGGACTAATTCACTTTCAAGGGTAAAACCATGTGGTTCTTACCTTCACAAGCTGCGTTTCCATTGCAAATATGCGCAAAACTTTGCCGATATTTTGTTAATGTTGAAAAAACACAGTTTCGAAATTGCAGCGTTTCCATTAGGTAAGAAATACTGTTAAAATCACGCGTGAATACGCTTGTTCTCGCGATAAGTCATTACAACCATGG
>JARVGW010000564.1:3376014-3386267 GCA_031762495.1 Anablepsoides rubrolineatus | reverse complement strand
AGTTTTGCGAAATACACCAATTTCGATACGGCTGAAAAACCACCTCTTCTTAGCGCAAAAACATTTTGTCGAAAAACATAAGTTTTATCGAAATTGATGTGTTTCCATTGAGCAAATTTATTTTCGAAATTTTAATTTGCGCATTTTCATGGTTAATGGAAACGCACCTACAGTCTCCATGAAATTATACCTTCCTATTTGGTCACATGATCAATGTTTTTTTTACTATTTTCTAGCAATAAGAGGTGGCTCAACTTACCCCAGTCTCCTCTACCTGGAGAAAACCCACAGTTGCACAGGAAGAACATGCGACCTCCACACATAAAGACTGGATGACCATCACACTGTGAGGCAACAGCTCTCTTCTGTTTTTTATGTCATCTGAAAATCTTACAAAATGTTACCCCCCTAACTGAAACATGATCACAAAACCAAACTAAACCTCACGCAGCGTGCCACATTTCAAGGCTAATGAGAACCATTTAATATGAAAATAATCTGTGTACAACTTCAGATGTAATTTTGATGGGGTTTTTTAAAAATCAAAAATTGGCTAAATTCATGACATTTCAATAAGTGTGTATGTGAGAGTGCAAACAAATCAGAAACCAAATTAATGTTGTTAAACATTTTTTTTGAATTAACCAAACATGTTTAACCTCATTACGCTACAAAAAAAGGAGTGCAGATGCAGTTTAAGTACCATTGGCACCTTCTGAATCAACATTTGGAAGCACTTGTGATTTAAGCAATTAAATTTAGTTTAAAACATCTTAATCAACAAGAAGGCCACAAGTAGTCCATTTATCCTCATTTTGTAATCAAAGTGTGAGCAGCATAAAGGGGCAGTTCAAAGTCTTCTTTTTGTTTTGTTTTGTTTTGTTTTTTTCTTTCATGCACAGGGTCAAAGCTAAACCATGTCCAACAAACATAATGACTCAAAGCTTTTAGTGCTTTTGTTTGGTTTTTGACTGAAAGAAAACAGGTGAATGTTAAAGGTTTGACTTTTTGGATATTATTTTTGGTTTTGTTGTTTAAAGGTAGATGAGAAAAACCACTAATGTGTTTGTAAACTGGAAGTGGAAAAAGGTTAAAACATTTAAAAGTTGCCTTTTTAAAACTTCACAAAATGTGAAGAATTGAGACTAAATATGAAACAACCTTTACCAGATTACCTAATCTTAAAGGGGCAATTTCATGTATAATCAACTTTTTTGAGTTTTATATCATGTTATAATGTTATCCTCTCATCAAAAACATGCTCAGAGTCTTACTTTGACTCATTCATGCATGTTTGAGAAATCCTGTAGTGTCCTGAGGCAGCAGGCAGGGGAGCAAAAATGACTGGTTGGGACTAGAATCACCTTTTGGGACCAGCTCCTCCTCTGGGCTGTGTCTTCAAGCTGACTCACAGAGCACACACACACACACACACACACACACACACACACACACCCGGCCCCATGCAGAAATGGGCGTGACGAGATCAGAAGGAAGTTCTTAAAGAGACAGAGGTCAATTTCAAGGCGTTTAGAAACAGATATGATGAAAAATCAAGTTTATTTTCTATTTAAACATATAAATAACATTTTAATAACAACTGAAGGTGACATAGTTTATTTATTATGGTATAGAATTAAATGTATGCCTGAGAAACACATAATATTGTCTCTTTAAGAACTTGTGAATCCAGAACTCCAAAAGGTCCAAAAGGTCATCTTTCACCTCTTTGATACGTAGGTGTGTCTTGAAGCCATGTTTCCATTGTTTTTTTATGCGCATTTTGAATTATCGCATCAGAAAAGGTGGATGGAAATGGCAAAATGCGCAAAAATTTCTTCAATTTCACACGCTTGAGCTGTTTGTTTTTATTTTATTTTATTTTCTGAAAAACAGGGATGGAAATACATTTGCTAAATAAGTTCTGACGTAGCGAATATTTACCTCGATCAGCTGTTCACGCTGTCCAATAATTGTAACAGCTGCAGCTGAAGCTGGACCCTCGTCCCACTGTTAGCTTCTTCCTAGATATTCCCGTAACATGAAAAGAATTGCATTTCTTTCTCTATATCTCCACACAGCATATAATATCACCAAAACTAGTTGATATGACAGAAGAATTACAGCTTTCCGGATGGTAGCAACACGTTCCTGATAACGTCTCTCCATTGTCCCGAGATGTGTCCCTGTGTGTGTACACTTTGAGTAGCCTGGTTGATTCACTCCAAGCCAGTTGATGGAAACATGTCTGAAGAGCTTTTCTTTTTTTTTTTTTTTGCAACTTTTTAAAGGTTTGCTCAAAATGAAAATTAAAACTGAATAAAAACACAGCTTGATGAACTCATTTTGAAGCTGTCTCTTTAAACCCAAATAAAGAAATAGTTTGATAGAAGGGTTTATGACTATATAGCTGCGCAGAAACATTTTATTTACAAATGAGTTAAAAGATGTCAACAAGCCAAGACATGTCCATCCAGCCTGACATGTTGGAGCCAGAGTCTGACCCAGAACCAGAGTCTGACCCAGAACCAGAAGAAAACGAAGACAACCAAATCATATTTGGTAAGTCCAGACCTTGTTTTGCAGTTCTTTCACAAACACTGTGATGTAAAAAAAAATTAAAAAGTGGATTTTATGTGGTTTGTCCCCTTTAAAACACTAACAGATCACCCAAATAGCATAAAAAACTGCAGGTTATTAGCATTTTTAAATAAAACACTAACCTAAAAGACAAGATTAGACGCTGAACTCTTTAAACCAGACCTTCTTGCTTCTTTGTTTCTCCTGTATCAGTATACCTTCAAAGCTGTGTCTCATTAACCATCAGGGGTCTCCGTATGGCTCCATTTTTGCTAACTTCACCTCCCCTGCCGCTCACCTGCTCGTGCTGACGGCAGCAGCTTCGACTCCGGCCCGCTCACGGCGAGCGCTGATACTCAATTAGTCCTGGAACAGCGGTGCTCCCATTGAGCTAATGATTCACAGCCAAACCCCTCCCCACCCCCGCTCACTCTTCCAGTCTTTGTCTTTGTCTCCCCTCAATCTTTTCACTGCGAGACATTTTCTCCTCATACTAATTTTTTCTTTAAATTACACGTCTTAAAATCGTGCCATCCCAGGATCATTACTGTCAGCACGAGATGGAAGACGTGACAGTTTGGAGGCATGTAGATTCCTCTGTGCGGGCGGGAACATTTTTAGTCTTTGTCACTCCAAATGAGTTTAGGAGTGTGTGTGTGTGTGTGTGTGTGTGTGTGTGTGAAAACCATTGATGCAACCACAGGATTATCTAAGACTCACCTTCATCACTGTTTGTTTTTTTGCCACCCATTTGTTGTCTTGTTCCGTGAATTAACAGACATGTTTTTATTAGTCGAGGTGCTTCAATAAGGAGAGGAGGCGCTGCTGACTCACTGCTTATGAGCATTCTCCATTTCACACAGGGAGCTTTGTTGTTCCTTTCCCCCCGTTTTGATGATATTGAGTTGGTGATTTCTAAAAAAGGTGAGGATTTTATGCTTATTGACTGGCAAGGATTAAAGACTCGGAGAAGGAAACTGGGTCATGTATTTTTGCCCACACAGACAAAGCTCCACAGATCAATTTTCTGAGATTTGACTTGAAAAAAATAATAAGAGCAGCTTTCATGCATCAAAACCTCTTATTTACCTTCCTTGCCCGTTCATTTGCCACCGGGCCGGCCCATGGCGTAGGCAGTGGAGGCAAGTGCTAAGGGTGCTGTCAATCATGGGGGCGCCCCGTTTTTATCAGAGTCTAGTGCAGGGGTGGGCAATCCTGGCCCTCGAGGGCCGCAGCCCTGCATGTTTTACTTGTTTCTCTGCTCCAGCACACCTGACTTGAATGAATGGGTGATTATTAGGCTTTTGGAGAACTTGGAAGAGGTCATTAAATGACTGAATCATTGGATTGATTTATCATTGGTTCCTCAGATTTATGAAGGTAACTTGTTCTGCTTTGTTACTACATGGTGCAAAGGATGTTTCATGATGATGTAGTCAAGACAAACTGCTCAGTGTGTCAATAAAAAAACAAAGAGAATGGAAGTTTCAGTTATGATTTCAGATAAAGATCAGGTTAAAGTCTGGTTTTCAGTGTTCGACCTTCACAAAATACTGATTTTATGTTTTCATTCATCCCCACAATTTAGTGAAATGCTCTTCAATTGGTTGGAAAATGCAGAATTTTAAGTAGACTTTTTACAAAATTTTCTGGGGGATTATAACCCTGGACCCCCCTAGAACTGCTCCATTCCGCAGCTGCTGGTTAACATGAACAGGTGTTCCTTCTGGTATTTTGTTAAAAATAAATTATAGTAACTACTTTAATTGTTCAACCTGGTTTCTAAAGCTAAAAAGAATAGCAAAGACAAAACTAATTACGTATGTGAATGTGTGAATTAGTATTGAGATTTAGAGAACAATTATGGAATATTCTGGAGAGTGATATTAAAAATGCCAGATCAATGTTTATGTTTAAGAAAATAAAAGTTTGTTAATATGAAATAGCATAATGTGTATCTATATGAATTGTTGTTTGAAAAGGAGTTGATGTTTTTTTAGTTTTGTTTTTTGTAAATGACTATTTTAAATTTATTCTTGGGGAAAAAAATTGTGATTTGTTTGTTTTTGTTTAATTAGTTTTTTGCTTCTGTTGTATATATAATTTGTTTTTAATGGAATTAACACACTCTTTTTAAACAAAAAGATTTTTTTTAAAATGCACAAGGAGCACCAAATCTTACCAAGGGCAACAGATTGGATAGAGCCGGCTCTGGTTTGCAACACATCTGCAGACTTAACATTTTAACAAAAACACCTAAAAGCCCTAATAACTGCAGAAAAGTTCAACCTACAATAACATGTTGGGTTAATTAGAAGCAGCATGTAAACATGTTATATTTACACAATTTCTGTAGTTTGTAAAACTAGTACTTTTTTATCGATGCTCATTTCTTTTATTACAATTCATACATCTTAACTGGTGACAACATATCTTGCCTGTACTCCTGAAAAAAATGAATACAATCCTGGTGCTACTCTAGTGTTTCTCTGGTCTTGTAATTTTCATCCTGCATTTTGCTGAAATCAATTGTGTTTGTCTCAGTTTCACAGTGAGAATTTTAGCCTGACTGACAGGAATGCAGAGCTTCATTAGGATTCGCTCTGACTTTACACTCACGATAGCTTTGAAGATTCATGTGCATTTATCACCGAGGAGGATCTTCTCTGATGCCGACAAACCTAAATTAAAGGGAGTCGTTTGGCAGATATCAAACGCTGTGAAGGAATGACGAATATTCATCACTCTGCGGCGAGAGGAGCAGCCATTTTTCCACTCCATTTCTGTCAATTCAGGTTTCTAATAAACTTGCCTCATTAATTCGGATGATGCGACACAACAGAACCTTGTTGTGGCAATCAGAAGGTTAGTTAATCCAGCCAATTAGCCTCCAAGTGGCCGTGGACTGATCGCACTCTTTGAAGGGGCTTCTGATCCCCTCCATTTGCACGGTAAACAACAAATGAAGACAAAGGCGCTGAGCCGTTTTATGAGACGCTCTGCGAAAGAGACAAGAAGCTGGATGGTGATTTCCTCTCACTGGGACAGCAGTCAGAAATAAACTCATTTCCCCATAAAACAGAAGCTTTATGTGTCTGAGTGTGTGGTTCAGCTGCAGGCCGTTATATTAAAACTCTCAGGAAATCATTGTTGGCTGTTTATCAAACCGAATAACTTTTAGAGTAAACCTGACAGCAGATTGTTGCCACCGCTTTACTTTAGCAAACACAGAAAAGACTACAACTTGGTCAACTTTAAGTTAAAATTGGTGTGATAGAAGAGAAGAGTCATCTCCATCTCATCCTCTGAGCGCTAACCAATCGCACGAGATCTTTGTTCACAACCTGGGCTCAAACTGTTGAAGTCAACCCCATTGATCTGTATTACTGGATTGGACATCGCCTGTTAACCTCTATAGCTAGTGAAACACACCCATAAGCACCATTACTATGCATTGAGACATGTCAACAAAACAATACAGTTCTAGTAATACAGATCAATGGTTAACCCTATTGGCAAAACAGTTCACGAATCAAAGGTCAAGTTTTACCAAAACTCTAACAATTTAAACCCTGAACAGTCACCCCTGAAATTCCTTAAAAGCCTTTTTATTTTTTATTTTTTTAGTAAGGGTGTCAATTTAAAGGGATCTTTAGCATCTTTAAACATCAGTTTTTGCCCATTGGTGGAACGAAGACTGTTACTTGTTAAAGCAACTTGAGAAGGTTGCAACAGCTAGCTGCAGAATAAATCTGAATAAATGGAGATGTTGCCTCCCCAGTTAAGATCCTTTTATGTTGTGAAACTGAGTTATATCCACTCTAAATGACTTGGTGCACAATAAATTGGGAGATCTTGCAAAATGTGTTAACATTCATGAGTTCTTCCCACCTACTACCACGCCAAATTTGAGCTCGATATCTATAAAGTTTACTGAGTTAATGCCATGTTTGTGTTTTGTAAAGGCTGTGGCAAACAGAATTGGGTTAAGTTAATGTTAATAACTGCCTGAGAGATTCATTAAAAGTTTTAAAGTTTTAAAAACAGATCTGTTAGTGCTCAGGGTGTGTGTTGGGAAACTCTCATCTACTACATCAAATCTTTGTTCAATATCTTTAAAAGCAACCAAAACAAAAACTTTATTGCCACTGTTGGTGGTAGGTGACAATGTTTTACACCACGTTGTTGTCTTCAGAACCGTCCCAGTACAGAAATCTGTCTCAGTTTTACTTGACTGAATGTCCTCACAAAGCTGGACACACAATGTGGGTGCTGGATGTGGATTTGACAGCTGAAGACTTGCCGAACGGCTGATTTTCTGGAGTTCTGTCAGTGGAAGAAGCAGCTATTCTTCCAGACAGTCACTTTAGTAGATTAAAACCTGAGATAGCAAAAAGCTCATCAGGGTGTACTGTAAGCTTTGTACCGACTGTCCTCAGAGTCCCATCTAAACAACGTTTGACCACAGCCATTAATTTCTCACATGGACCAGATGTCTCGGCTTGGAGAGTAACTCTTGAGGTTATTTTGGGTTCAGGAAATCTGTAGCTGAACACTGACATCTGGTGGCCACAGACTGGAAGTGCAGGACATGTTGAAAAACAAACAGTCAAATCTTTCTCCATAAACCCAGAACACCTCAAGACAGTCTTAAAAACAACATACCTTAGAGTTTTAAAAGTTAGATTGAATAATAAGTGTTTTATTTCAATATTTTACCATTTAAGAACACTATGCACTGCTCTGTTGTCTGTATGCAGATTTTTATTGCCTGCCAAAGCGTATCAAATTTATATCCTGAGTGCTAATTGGTTAGCCTAAATCTGTGTTATAAATTTGGCATTAGCTATTAGGTAAACCTTAATTAGTTGACAAAATATCTGATAAATCACTGGATGGATTTTATTGAAGCTTTCATAAAGTAATCATCACATCTAAAACTGTTTTATTTTTGGAGTCAGTATAATTAAAGATGGCTGCCACAACTATTAATCATTAGTCAGCACAAAACACAGTTCTAAGCATGTTTTTAATAGATACTGAGCTAAACTTTGATGCAGGTGTAACTGAGTCATTGTATGAATGCTTATCAGATGAGATCATCTCTCTGTAAGTTTTTTAGCACTCGTTCCACAGGTTTTGTGCCATTTCAGCAATTCATAAATCAAAACATTTTGCTCATTTATGCCATGAATGCTATGACTTTTGGTTTTTCCGCGACAAATACTTTTTCAGATATATAGTTTTTTGGGCTACTTTTTTCTACTTAAAATAAATGAAGCTGTCTTCAACATCTTTAAAACCCTTCAAAATGTTTAGAAATCCTTACTTTTTGTTCTGGTTCTGCTTTGGGCTAATTTCAGCCTTCTTTGACTTGCTTTTTTTTTCTTTGCTAATTTTTTTCAGCTATCTTTCTGCTAATACTAAAGCTTATGCTTTTTTCTGCTTTTAAGCTACATTTTAGCTCATTTCAACTGATTTTAGCTGTTTTATATGTGATCATTTCAGCTTTGTACTGCTTAATTCAGCAAGCATGCTCTTTTTGCTTCTTTGTTCACCTTTCAGCTTTTCCAGCTACTTTAGAGCTATTTTAGCTCATTTCAGCTGTTTTAGCTATTTTATTACAAATTGCAATGTTTTTGTGTTCCTTTTGTGTTTTTCTGTTAATGTGAGCTTTTTTATTGTCCTTTTACATCTGTCTGCTATAAATCCAACTTGTTTCTGCTATTTTCAGCTGTTTTTACACAATATGGAAGACATTTTACAAAACATTTTTGCTATTTTCTAATTTTTCACCTATTTTCAACAAACTACTGTTTGAACTGTTCAAACTGAACTCTCATTAACAGTTTTCTTATTAAACATTTTCAGCTTCTTCAGCAAAACTCTTTCAGCAATTCTTTCAGTGTGATATCAAACTCCACATATTATTTTCAAAGTAAAACTCTGTTATTACTCAATATAAAATATCAGTGTAAAACTTTGGCATTGAAGGCAGCAGGTGAATTCTTGGCCTTTAAAAGCTTGATGTTTAGGTCAGCGGACTGTGATGGACATGTTTTATTCTTCAGATGAACTGCGGAGGATTATGAGGTCTGCTTATCCTTAGCGTTGTGCTAATATAAATGTATATAATGCCACTACAGGAATAGATATTTTTCAGTAAAATATATCAGAAATGCCATATGTGTTGCCATGAAGGAAATGATAGAGCTCTCACACACAGTCAGCTTCTTTTAGTCAGAACGACAGCAAGGTTCCAGCTGTAGATGATGATAAGCAGCATCTACTAACACACACACACACACACACACACACACACACACCAGAAAAGGAAAAAAGATATCCGCCTGTAACACTGGCTAGATAAAAAGTGAACACATCAGGCCTGCAGGTTTTCACAAATTCTCAATAACGCCTGAGACATTCCTGGAGAGTGTTCAGGGCTCCAAATTGGATTAGCAGAGATGCTTCTGCTTGCAATTAGTGTGAGGGAAGTAGATGAGCTGAAGGGAGCACAGAGCTATTAATTAATGCTGAGGGGGGGAGCTGTGCTGCTGAGTTCATACAGTAAAGCCATGAAGACGAGGAACGTCGTGGGGGTGAGAGAAAAAAAAGGTGTCGAGCAAAGAAAACCCATCAGAGGAAGATTCACAAGAGGAGCGAGGAAATCGATATCACCCTGAGCTTTGCTTTTAGTGTTGTTAAAGCCTGACTAGAACACAGGTTTTCCTGCAGGCAAGCGTCTGGAAACTTTAGCAATAAGAAAGTTTGTGAAGAGCACGGCTGACATGTTCTTATTAGAAAGCAGAAAGAGAGGACACGTGGGCACAGGGTGAGACTGCCATGTTCTCAGAGTCAAGTGTGAATTAATGACTCATTTAATCCTTTTTATAACTAATATAAGAGTTAAATAAAGCTGTGATAATGAGTGGAATGATGCCAAACAACTGGTTCATGGATTATATCACACTAAATATTATAAATCTTTATCTGGATGTTTAAAAACTTTTTTTAATGGGGACATATCGTGCAAAATACACTTTTTAGCTGCTAAATACATTTAGTTGAGTACTTAGAGTCTCTAAGAGGGCAGAAAATGTACATTTAGTTTCTCCCGGTGCTGGGTTAAGTATATTCTGTTTGAGTCATATTTTATAACCTGGTCAGTTTACTTTATTTTCTATGACAGTTACTGAACTATTACATCACAGTATTTGTAAAAGGCCTCATTTGGATTTAAAGAGACAGACTCAAAATGAGTTGATCTGAGACACAGCTCAGAAAAGGGGGGCTTGTGGAGTTACAGTAAGGAGAAATTCAGACCAAAGCATTGCAGTTCCACTTCATATAGACACAGTGAATGATTTAAATGTGAAAAAGAAGGATTTAATAGTATGTCTCCTTTAGGTCACCAGATGTATTTTCAGTTTGTCTTTTATTTTAACTCACAAAAACGTGACTGTTTTGCAAAACCTATACAATTAAACATCAGAACAACACAGATTATTATCCTGTTAGTGCTTGAATATTTCAGAATTTAATTTCGAACAGCACAGAACTAAAAACTCTTCAGGAATGCCTCAGCCTTGGAAAGCTGCTGACCCCCCTGGGGGGGGGGGGGGGGGGGGGGGGGGGGGGGGGGGGGGGGGGGGCGGGGGGCGGGCGGGGGG
>JARVGW010000564.1:3351903-3362556 GCA_031762495.1 Anablepsoides rubrolineatus | reverse complement strand
GACCTAACAGCCCATATCAATGGGCCTGGTACCCCATACTCCCGGAGTACCCCCCACAGGAGTCCCTGAGGGACACGATCGAACGCCTTCTCCAAGTCCACAAAACACATGTAGACAGGTTGGGCGAACTCCCATGAACCCTCCAGGACCCTGCTGAGGGTGTAGAGCTGGTCCGCTGTGACGTTCATGTTAAAGAAAATTGTTTAGTTCCAATCACATGTTTCTGCTTCAGATATATCATGTTTTCACATGTTAAAACAAGTGATTTCCACATTTTGTGAAGTAAATGTGTTTAAAAAATCTTAATCGTGACCTAGTGCTTAATATATGGAGGAGGATTAGGGCCACTGAAAAAAATCAAAAAAAGAATTCTGACTTATCTCAGAATTCTGACTTTTTCTTTTCAGAATTTTGAGATAAAAGTCAGAATTATTTTTGTTTTTTTCCCCCAGTGGCTCTAATCCTCCTCCATATTAATATTGCCTATTTTAGTCTCAATCAATTTGTATTACTTTTGAATAGACCCAGTTTTACAGTATCTCAGATGAACCCAGGTGGAGAAACACAAACTGTGATGAAGTTTTTCCCTCCTCCAGGACCACACCTTTAACTCTTCCTCTTGCAGCAGATCTACCTGGAGGATTGCTATGGCAACAGGTTGCCAGGAGCGACGGGGCACTTCCGCTCCTGTGTTTTCTGCGATGAGCGGCGCGAGGAGGAGAAGAGGAGAAGAGGAGCAGCTAAAAAACCACACAGCTGAGGAGGGAGAGGTCTGCCGGGCTCAGTCAGCACACACAGGACAGAAAACCAGCTGAGAGGCTTGTTTTTTTCCCCTGTCATGAAGTGAGGAGCTCTGCGGGTCTGGTCAGGTCGCGTTTGGGTGAAATCAGCTGAGAAACGTCGCGTGCAGCGGAGGAATGGAGAGCCGAGCTGAGTGACGGAGACTCCGGAGCTCCCCCTGCTAACAACAGGTTAGTGTTCCTCACCACACCGGCTCACTTTCCCCTGCACGTCTGTGATAACAGGGGGGCTTCATCTCTAATACCTTCATATAATCAATGTGTCTCACACTGTAGGCGCGATTAAACATAATTACAAAAGCGTAATTGTAATTGTCTGCACGTGCGCAGTGAGGAGTCCAGCTCCTGAGGAGCAGCAGGTCTGTTCAAATGGCACCTTGGTTTCTGCTTTATTTTGGATTGTTGTTGTGAATTCATGCTTTTCAATCTGTGGGTGTGTCTGTGTTGCATGCATTTTGATTTGGCTCTAAAAAAAATATACCTCATGAGTCAGTGTGCAGCATACATTCATACATTTATTCAAAATAAAACAGCATTCTGCATCATTTTGTTCCAGTCTTTTTTCTTTTCTTTTTTTTTTTGCACACATATGTGACCCATCACATAAAAACGAGGATTAAGTCCAAAATTGGGATGTGGAGAAATAGGCAGATATAGGGTTTTGATTTAAGCGAGTGCAAAAATTGCATTTTGTCAAAATATAATGAATTAATGCCTAATCAATGTATCATTTGAATGAACTATAATACTGAAAAAAAAGCTTTTTTTTGAGCAGTAACAATTAAAAACCTGATTTTGATGAAAAACACCTTAACATTTTGAATTTTATCCTGTGAGCTAGCAATGTTTTTGTTTCTTTCCAACTGGGAAATCGTAATATAAATACTGTTTGAGGTTTCCTCTTTATATTAACATAAAAAATGACTCAATAAATGTAGATAAAATTAAGATTCAGACCAAACAGTAATGTGTTATAATAACCAATGAGACAAGTTAAGTCAGATCTCAGGATATGCTTGTGATATCAGGATGATCCAGGCATCAAAATAAAGTTTTTAAAACCAGGAATCTGAAAATGGGATTAGATCATTTTGACCAAATTTGACTTAATCCTCATTTTGATATGATGGATCACATATACATTGCAGTTGCATGTAAATATCAGTATTATCCTCCTCGTACAAGTGGACAAATTTAGTAGTTTCAGTGGGTTTGTTGTTAAATTGTGTGCAATTAAAATATTAACAAAATGAAGCAAGACAGCTAAAAATCTAACTAAAACAAATACATTTAAAAAGCTATATGTATTATGTACTTTTTGATGATTACTTCCTTTATTATAGATTTATTTGATTTGATTTATTCAGCAATAATTACATATGTAGTACACCCATTAGTAGCGACATAAGAAAGTGAGAACACTTGTTACAATTGTAGTCCAAATACAAAAAACAGGAGGAAAAAATCAATATGATGAACTGGTGTAACAAGAAAGAAAAAAAAAGATGGAGTTGTAAATTTTAGAGCATAATGAAAGGATTTAGCTCTTCTTTGTGGATACATTTGAGTAGAAAACCTTTGAAATGTTTTACTTTAATACTAAATAATGAAATGTTGGTTAGTTTCTCCTATTTTCTTTTGAGTTTCTGATTAGTCACAATCATCATCATCACACACACACGCACAGTCTGAACCTTCAGATTACCTCAGCATTTTAAAAATAACTTTCTTGTTTTCTAAAATTGGTTCAGTGTTTCTGTCACACATCATTTCTTATCAGCATTACTTCGACACACCTTTGCTTTCTCTCCTCCAGAACTGAACCAAAATAACTTGTCCTTGTTCGAATTTATGTCTAAAATCTGACATGTTGTGTGTTTTTTTTAAACCGAGGCCACTGAAGAGGTAATTTTGTCTCTCTGAAATGTATTTGTTGATGAGCGAAGACATTTAATGTGACCCGTTGCCTTTTTTTTCCCCCTGCTTTGGCTCTTTCTTAAGTTGTCACTGAGAGCTTAAATGTTTAGCGGATCTTCCTGAAATGCTGTCAAGAAAAGCTCATAACTGTAAGAGCTTAGGAGCTGCTGCTGATGTAAATGTTGGGAAGCTTTGAAGCCAATTACATAACCCTGTAACAAAGTGGTTTCAGCCCTGAAGTGATAAAACCGTGCAACTTGGCCGTGTCACTGAAGGACAAGATCATGATTTGACTGTAAACAGTGAGAGAATACCAATGGACAAAGAAAAAAACAAGCATGTTCCTGATCATTTTTCACAGTGAGGACAATGAATCACCACAGAGAAATATCATTTTTGAGTTTTAAGTATGATGGATTACAGGCTGCAGATCAGTGAGGCAGGGCTGAGGGCTGCTCGCTCCGTGTCTTCTCCTGTGAGTTTGCAGATAGATTTTTTTTTTTAAAGCAGGAAGAGACAGCTCTACTGCTTGTCTTGTCACTTTGAGTCGTCTCATAACGCATTCAGCATTTTTTCCCAAGTGGTTGTCAGTGTCTGAGACGGCTCTTCACGCTTACTGATGCAGAACCGAAGGACACAGCCCAAAAGACAGTAAGATTGGAGTTGGAGTCATGCAAACATTTCCCTGAGACAATTGTTCACCTTTTTAACAACTGAAATAATACTTTTTTTCACCGTTTACGATTTCCCTTTGAAATGTATTTCTCTTAGCAACAAAAATATTAGTATTAAAGTCCAAACATTTCTTCTCCCACCACAGAGTTTTAAGCTAAAATCATCTTCTGATGAGGAGAGTTGGAGCTTTGACCTTATAAATGACATTTTGCAGGATCTCATTGAGAGATCTGGTTACGTATATGATGAGGGTGTCGTTCAGCTGCAGTCATACTCCTTTTTTAAAGTAATATCTGTAAAATTAACAGAATTATAGCCATTTTTAGTGTTTGCTATGGTTTAGCTGTGACGTCCAGCTTGAATGAGGTTAAATCCAAAAGTTAATAAGTTTTAGACCTGGTGATTATTTCCAGAAAGTTTCATTAAAATCCATCCCCTGGTTCGTGAGATATTTTAACACTGCAGGCAAATCAACACATATTATCCAAAAATCTCATATGATGGGGATAAGCATGACATGTCAGAAAATGTGCATTTAGAAATGTATTATCATACATATTAAACCTCCTGTTTAGATGTCAAGAAAAGTCAAATTAACCAAATATTTTACCACAATGTTTTAATTTTACATAGATTTCTAATTTAAATTTATGTTTTACTACAACAAAGAACAATTTGTGTTATATCTGAGAGATTTTTATATGAATAACAAGATCTGAGAACAGAATAAACCTGCTTCTTTCTAGTTAAAATTATTAGAACAGAATGATTGTGACTTTCAGCTAAAAATATACATTATAAAACAGTTTAAAGTCACACCGTTAAGAACTGTGTGATAATTAGACAAACAGAACGATTGATCCAGAATTCTCACACAACAAATGAGAGAAATAAACATACATTTAACATGAACTACAACCTTGAATTTGTAAGCACTCGCATGTATTTTTTTCTACATAAACAAACCCATCAGATTTCTGTGCTGTACGGAGAGCAGATGAATTTTGTGATTAGTTTGCAGCAGCAGTTCTCAGCGGGACTTTGCTCAGCTGGTAGAAACGGCATCAAATAGTCCCTCTAGCTGTTTTGGAATTGATTAATTTACTCTCAGCGCAGCTCGAAGAAAAAGAAACACAACTGTCTTCTAATTTCTGTGTGTGTGTGTGTGTTATAGGCCCCATGTTGTCAGAACAAATGATTCACGCAGCTGCAGGCCAGTTTCACAAGGTGTTTTTGTTTGTTTTTCCATCTCACTTATACAAGTGAATATAGTAAAGGAACCTAAGCTAACCACCTGTAGGGCTCTGCTCTGGACGAGCTATGCAGACAAGGTCAGAGTCTAGACACAAAGACAAAATAATAAATGTTGTCCTTTCTCTGGTCACATAATGGACAAATGTACGTTGTTTATGTGCTTGGACTGCATGAAGGCTGAAAACAATAATGTGGCCTCCAGATGGGAGAGATGAAAGCACAACAAAGGTGATTTATTGTGGCTTTTTCTCTGATGGACATCAAATTCAATTCAAAATCAAAAATGCTTTATTGATCCCAAAGGGAAATTGATAGAAGACATTGAGAATGTTTCTCTGATCTATACAAACCTCAGTCAGCATCGTTCTAACTGCTTTGTAGATTTATTAAACACCTTAACAGTTTCATCAATGCATCCCGATGCTTGTTTTGTCATTTAAAGTTCAATTTTAAGGACTAGAGAATGAATATAATGAGATAAATGCAACAGGAATGTGCAGAATGTTTGAGAGGATCTATAAAATATAATAATGCACAAGTATTTTAATTCTGTGAGGTTGTGTGAACTACTTATATCTTTGAGCTGCAGCAGTCAGTCTGTGGCAAAACAGTGGTTGTGTCCATATTTTATATACAGTTCATGGTAGGGCTGCATGATATTAGGAAAACCTGCAATGTGCAATAACAGTGCTTAATACTGCAATAACAATATGACTTGAAATAAATGAACAAATACATAAATATGTAGTGTTGATTAGGGTTGCATTAGAAAATCTTTCCTCCTTTTGTGATCAGTAATTCCCACTCTGTGACTTTTACCATTTTTGGCAATCTCATGTGTATCTAGTGTGAGCTTTCACATCTAAATATTGCATTAGCAGGAAAAATACAACTTTAAAACTCTTCAAATACATTAGTCAACATTATTATCCTTTGCGATAAGAATATTGCGCACACTGATATTGTGATGGCGATATTTTTGCGATATATTGTGCAGCCCTAGTGTTGATGTAATTGAGTTCAGAGCAAAAAAAAAATATTCATACCATTTCCATTCTAGCATGAATCTATCCAATTAGCCAAACACGTGAAGGGCTCCATTTGATTGGTGAAATACTTCAAGCTTCCACCTGAGTGACAAAACTCAAAAATACAAACTTCTGAGCCAACCATATATTGCAGTTTATGCAGTGCATGTTGCACAGGCTGTTAATGTCATGATGATAAATTTTGGATATATTGTGCAGCTGTAGTTCATGGAGCAGTGAAAAGTAAAAAGGACAGAATAGTTAGTTGAGGAAGCAGTGTTTCCACACAAATGTGGAGTAAACATTTGCAATAAAACTTTGTAGTAAATGATCCCAAACTAGTTTTAAAGAATTTGCTTTGTAGTCTCTCCATCATCTACCTGTTGTGTACCTACCATAGTTAATTTATGTTCATCGTCTGTAGAGAAATTCAATTTTCTTTATGCATGACTGTGCTCAGAGGAAATGTTTCTACCAGATTTAAATTGCCGGTGCAGCTTGACGCATATGAAACAAACTCAGAGAGGACAGGGTTGGAACTTTCCCCATATCAGGCTGTATAATGATGCGAGCGACTCAACTACCTCAAGAGCACTATTATCTCCAGCAAATGTTGCATAACTAAAACTCCAGAGTGCCACTTTAAGCCCTCCGAGCGTTTTCAATTCATGACCAAAGAACTCCCTCGAGACTTACTGAGCAGGCTTTGTGCCAGGAAAATCTAAAAATAGACTGAGGAGGAACTTTGTTCTGATCGAAGACAAATTATTGTTTTGTTGATTTCATTTAAAATTTCTTTTTCAGCAGTAAAACCCCTGAAACATAACTTCTAATACATCTGTTTGTTTTGCACAGGTCCTATCCTCTGAACTACTCTTCCTCTCAGAAAGCTTCCAACAAAAGAAAAAGAGCTGGAGCCCAGACGATCAAGCATGGATGTGCCCAGGATGGTCGAGGGCCACTTCAGCCACACGCAGTCCTATTCGGGAGGCGGCCATCACGATGCTCCCTACCTGACGCTGGAGCAGAAGGCCGCCTTTGTGTTCGTGCTGCTGCTCTTCATCTTCCTGGCCCTGCTCATAGTGCGCTGCTTCCGCATTCTGCTGGACCCTTACCGCAGTATGCCCTCGTCCAACTGGACAGACCACACTGAGAAGGACACGTTTGATTATCGCATCGTCTGAGGAGCTCAGAGGGCGCACTGTTTAAAAAAAAAGAAAGAAGTGAAATCAACTGGTTTGATGCTTATGAAGTGCTTTGGCCCTCGGAAAAATGAACGAAAATTCACCTGGAGTGTGACAATTTCCGGAAAACTTTCCGAAAGTAAAAATTAAATTCGACAGCGACTCAACAGCGAGTTGTCGCTGAAGCTAATTCAGCAGCTTCTTCCTGCCAAATCGTAAAAATTCTCAACTGTAACAAAACAACAAAGAACTGTAATGTGAAGCTTATCGATGAAACCGCTGTCTGACAGGATGAACCGGCGCTCGGAAAGGTTCATACTCCCCTTCAGTTCTCATGTGGACTACCTCACTCCGCCTCCATCTCATGTATGGAAGTACTTACTCAGATCTCACACAGGGTCCAGTACCTTTCAAGGTACAAGCCAGATGAATTATCACACTGTTTACATGTCGCCATGATTACTCATGTTCTAGGATTTTTTTATTGTTAATGTAGACAATCAGCGTTTTAAAATAGTTCTTAAAAATTGCGGTGGGAGGAGACGGTCCTTTTTTGTTTTTACAGTTTTAATTTGTAGCGAAGTTCATGACTTTGTATGATGCGATTCAGGCAAAGAGAAAGTGATTGCCTTATGTCTTTGTATGATGTGTAAATATGGTCCTAACTTTCTAAACGGGAAGAAATGGCCATGAAAAACGACATGTTTAGGATCACAAAACAGATTTCACATCACAAAGAAGGGGAATGCACCAATATCACATTTTCTTAAACTGAGCAAAAAGGACAAGTGCTTACATTTGAGTACTTCTAAAGTACAGGCAAGAATACTAATAAATGCATTACACACTTTACAATTAGTAGAACAATGAGTAAATTATTGGACCAAAATCTGATAAAATAATAATTGGATGGAGATCATTCCCTTTAATGTTTAGGAATGGTGCAAAGAGAAGACAACTTTTTGTTCCATTCAGTTCACTAACTGTTCTACATGTGTGTGATTAAAATAAAACTTAAATAAAAAAGGTATTTGTCCTGTCATGGATAGCCCTTCAGTGTCCAGGTCTTTAAATGTTAACAATCAAGAGATGTTAAAGGAATTAAATAAAATACTTTGTGTTTAACTTGAAATAAAATGTTGCGATAAATGTTTTAGGAAGAAGAGAAAACTAATAATTTTTACATATTTTTTTATTCTGTATATGTGTGTGTTTGAGTGAGTGCGTTTTTTGCTCATTAAAAAAGAAATGAAAACCTAAACAGCATTTTACTGCCTGCAGTTGGTATATTGACAGTTGGTATGCCAGATCTGCAGAGTGTTGATGTGGAAGATGAAAAAGCATTTTCACATCAAACCCTTTACAGACTGATGTTGTGGCTCTTTCGTTGGGCAACTTTTCAACTGTGCGCCTTATCGTGTAGATTGTTTACAGTATCGTAGACGGCAAACACTGGGGAAAAAAAAGAATAATAAATAATAATTCTGTTCCTTTTAATTTGTCCCTGCAGGGACGCAAAGTGAACTGTGACACTTTTGATAATGTGTGATGTTCTCTCGTGATCTGCTGTGGCCTTTCACTGCGTCATGCAGTTGTTGCAATGTCGTGCTGAGCTGTTTTTATTTTCCTTTTTCCCCTGCATGTATCTGCGGCAGAGTATCCTGTTCGTGCATGATAAATGGTAAAGTACTTTATTCCTTTTGTAGCTGTTGCTCAAGCAGCATTTCCTTGTCTATTCTGACGCCTTTTTCGATCTATTTTTTGCCTTGAGCCATTGTTCTTTTGTAATAAAAATGATCACAGCCCACAACTGCCTTTTTATTGTGTTTTATTTTATTAGGTTTATCCACCAGGCAGTAAAAGCAGGCACGTGTTTAGGGTAAACAAATAAAAAAGGTGAGAAAACAGGGTTTTTTCTTTTATTTCTCCTGACCTTTACAAGGCAGCAATATGTGCTGGAGGCCCACACATTCGTTCCCATTTTATCAGTGACTGGCAGCGGTAGCTGGCAGGTGCCTCGATTGGTTTTCTATGAACCCAGACACTGTGTCTGGCTGCTTACACACACACACACACACACACACACACACACACAGAGGACTTCCCTTTGAGCCAAAACCCTCAAAATGCAATGCAGAATATTTTTCTCTCCCTCAAATACTAAATATGATGATGTGAAATCATTCACTGCACACCGACATAAAAATCATAATCATTTCTTACACCGAGGCAAACGCATCCAACTAAACTGCCATTTTCTTTGAGTGTGAATGTCTGAATATGTTGGGTTACTTAATAATTCTGCTGATATCACGCTCCCACTGGTTTTTATTTATTTATTTATTTTGGAAGGGAGGGCAGAGGAGTGGATGTGGATCAGAATTTTAACTAAGAGTAGATCCTACCCAAGACAAATGTGCATTCTGCGCTTTTCAAATTATTATGTAAGAGAGAGGAGCCACGTCTTTCTGGGAGTCTGCTCACTGTTTGTGTTTTTAAATGAGAAAGTCATCCAGGGCTGATAATCACTGGGAAAACTAATATTAAATATTTATCTACTTTGGTACGATTTGTTTTGTGGAGGAGGCAGTTTTGCTGCAGTTGTGCATGATTTTTTTTTTTTTTTTGGATGCAAAAGAGAAATATGAGCCGTTAGCAGTTCTGGAATAACTCCCCTTTACATTTACCCTCCGTCATGTATTCATTTTCTACCTCTTATTCTTGGTGAGATCACAGAGACAACACGTCCAGGAGGGAATCCCATAAATCCCTCTCCCCAGTGACACTCTCCTTCTCATCCTGGATGCTCCTGACACATTCCAAGGCCAAAGTGGAGACATTATTCTTCCATTGAGTTCTGGGTCTGCCCAATCGGTCTCCTCTCAACGGGACGTGCCCAGAAAATATCTAAAGGGAGGCACGCAGGAGATATCCTAATTAGGTGCCTTAACTACCTCAGCTGACTTCTTTTGACTCAGAGGAGCAGTGGCTCTTCTTCAACCTCCATGTGATACAGATCTTATCTCTAAGGCTGAGTTCCTACACAAATTCAGGCCTGTGTTGTCGGTTTGTATCCAGGATCATGTTCTAATTATTATCCATACCTCATGACTATAGGTGATGGTAAATTCAAACCAGTAAATTGACAGTTTCTGTTGCAGTTGAGCTCCTTTTTTCACCACAACAGAACAGAGCCTTTCTGTGGGTGCACCTCAAGTAAGGTGTAATTTGTGGAGGTGGGGGGGGGGTTATGACCCCCATAATAAATAACCCCCCAATAAAATTACATAATTTACTCAAATGCAATAGAAATTAACACAGCTGCAACTCTCTTGTTGTTTTTAGGTAACTTTGACCAGATTAAAAAATGTACACTGTCATATATGTACGTTTAAGCATAAGACCCAGAGCGCTCTTGCAAAAGAGATCTGTGGTCTCAATGGGATTTGCCTGGTTAAATAACGGTAAAATAAATAAAATGATGAGATGACCAGGAGAAGTGTCCACCAAACTAGAGCCATGGCACTGATCCAGGGAGCGGGGAACAAGGGTAAGGCCTGCATACACAAGGCAAGGATTAGTTTTCATTACAAAGTTTTTACAAAAGCCAGAAAAAAGAGTGGAAAGAAAGCATTATGAGTGTTGACCCTGATGATGAATATTTTTATGTCTGGGAGGAATAAAAATTGAATTACTGGGGTTGGGATTTTAGAAAAGTACATATACTTTTTTATACATTAAAGGGTTGTTGATTTTATTGTTTTATTGATCATTTCATGATCAGAGGGAGGAGTG
>JARVGW010000564.1:3326946-3343000 GCA_031762495.1 Anablepsoides rubrolineatus | reverse complement strand
CACCTCCAGCCACTCTTCAGACCACACCACCGCCTTTAGCCTCGATCCACAGCTCTTAGCTTCTTTCGCTCACCGCTCGAATTAGAAAATTACAGCTGCATTTTAGCAGTTTTACTACACATTTTGACTGTTTTTGCTATTTTATAAGAAATTGTCTCCTTTTTGTACTTTTTTATGCTTTTGTCTGCTAACTTTACAATTTTACACCACTTTCACCATCTGGGTGCTAATTTCAACTTGTTGCTGCTACTCTTAGCTTAATCTTGATTTTCTGCTTTTTTGTGCTTCTTTCAGCTTTTCAAATTGAACTGGCCTTAACTGCTTTGCTATTAAACATTTTCAGCTTTGCTTCAGCAGCTTTCAGCTAAGTTTTTCAGCAAGAAGCATTCACACTAACATTTTTGCAGGAAACACTATTTCTCTAGTTATTTGTTGTTAATCAAGAAGAAAATATTTAAACTGCTATGAAGCTGTTAAAAAGAAAGAAGAATCAGAATTTATTTTGCATGTTACACAGAAGTCTTTCTAGTGTTTTTATTGTCTTTTTCTTCTTCCAGTCAGAACCAGTTTTGTCTCTTCAGAATCTATCAGATTAGATCTCCCCAAACAGCAGCACAGCATCAGCTGCTTCTCTTCTCTCAAACCACTTCTTATTTATCAGCTGAGCTTTTTACTGAAGGTCAGTTTCCTGCATGTTCCAGTCTAACCTGCATAAAGCATTAAACATGTTTAATAATATTTTAATCACATTACTATTTAAAGAAAAATAGCTGCATGATTTTGCAGTAATTACTTTCATTTATTTAATTATGATCCCGTCCTGAACGCATACATCCTGTTAATGTATTTAAATTTTATGCCTGTTTTGTTTGTCTTCTGCTTATCACTTAATGTCCAGGTGTTTCTTGTTTGTTGTCAGATATAATGTCCCTGGAGATGTTGCTGCAAGTCTCCTGAGAGTTTCTTTTCTTTATTGTTTTTTTTTTTCACCTGCAGCAATTTGAATATCCCATCCCTTCCATCTGCTGCTGATGCTGATATTCTTCATAGTGTGTTGTAAACACGGCTCAGTGATGCACGTGTGTCAGGAAACCTAGAGCGACCAGATCATGAGTCATGATGTAGGATTATTATTAGTGTAGGAATTATCAGTCCAAAAGGGCAGGTTCCACCTAAAACAAAATGAATTTGCCCCACAAAGTAGTTCCTCCTAATAAACAATGTAAATTGCTTATTTTCTTAGTTTGCCTTGTTCTGTCCCCAGAGCATGGTCCGCATTGCTGGTAGTAAGTCGGACTTGTTTCCGGTGAGAGTTGGACTCCACCAAGGTTGCTCTTTGTCACCGATTCTGTTCATAACTTTCATGGACAGAATTTCTAGGTGCAGCCGAGGTGTTGAGGGGATCCTTTTTGGTGACCTTAGGATCACATCTCTGCTTTTTGCGAATGATGTGGTCCTATTGGCTTCATCAGATCATGATCTCCAGCTCTCACTGGAGCGGTTCGCAGCCGAGTGTGAAGCAACCCGGATGAGGATCAGTGCCTCAAAATCTAAAACCATGGTCTTAAGCCAGAAAATAGTAGGGTGCCTTCTCCGAGTCAGGGAGCAGTCCTGCCCCAAGTGGAGGAGTTTAAATATCTCGGGGTCTTGTTCATGAATGAGGAAAGAATGGAGCGGGAGATCAACAGGCGCCTTGGTGTGATGCGGGCACTGTACTGGTCTGTCGTGGTGATTTACCAGTCGGTCTATATTCCTACCCTCATCTATGGTCACGAGCTTTGGGTAGTGACCGAAAGAACGAGATCGTATGTAAGAAGTGTAAGAAGGAGATCAAGCGGCCAAAATGAGTTTCCTTCGCAGGGTGTCTGACCTCTAGTGTGAGAAGCTCAGTCATCCAGGAGGGAGGAGCCAGTTGAGGTGGCTCGGGCATCTGGTTAGGATGCCTCCTGGATGCCTCCCTGGTGAGGTGTTCTGGGCACGTCCCACTGGGAGGAGGTTTCCTTTACTTTACATTCATAAATCTCAAAATGCTACATTTTTTTGTTTTTTATATAAAATCAATCATGTCCATGGAAACAATAAAACAGTTTTTAAATTGTTTTTAATATTTTGGAAGGATTCTACAGCACTTTCTACAAGATGTAAAGCAAATTTTATATTTGTATTCTTTTTTCTATAAAAAAAAAAAAATCTCATCTTGTCTGTTTTAGTGAAGAAAAAAAGTCAAAAGAAAGTTTCTCTGAAACAATCACATTTTAGAAGTTTTAAAATTTCTTCCAACAAGCACACATTTATCAGACTGGTTGTTTTCTTCAGAACTTTCACAGAGAAAACAAACTTCAGACAATAAAAAGATGTGTTTTCAGAACGAAGCCCCCGTGGTGATTCATCCCATTCTAACTCTCAGAGGAACATTCAGCACTCATGGCAGTGGTAGGTGTTTATGTATCATAGACATATGTAAATAAATACCTTTCTGTGTGCTCAGGCCAAGCGTTGCTGAAGGCCTTACTAATCCTGGACAGCTGAGGAGTCTGAATGATGACTAGAACCTCCTCCGTACCATGTGAACCTCTGTTATGTAAAGCATATTTTATAATATTAGAATCGGTTGTTTGGTTTTAAATGCAGCTTTAATCATTGTGTGAAACTGAACACTTGTGTTGCTGGGAGCTCACTGTTTGACAGAAAGAAGATGCAGAACCTCTGCAACCATAGCAACAGAGTCAGAGTCAAGTTAGAAAACATCAAATGTTTTATTCCGTCCGTCCATTTTCTGCCACTTATCCGGGGTCGAGTCTCGGGGGCAGCAGCCTAAGCAGAGCTACCCAGACTTCCCTCTCCCCAGCCACTTGGGCCAGCTCCTTTGGGGAAGGTGTTCCCAGGCCAGCTAAGAAACATAGTCCCTGTTTGTCCTGGGTCTTCCTCTGGGCCTCCTCCCTCGTCGTGGAGGAGCAGCAGCTCTACTCTGAGTCCCTCCCGGATGACAGAGCTTCTTACCTTATCTCTAAGGGAGAGCCCAGACACCCTGCAAAGGAAACTCATTTCGGCCGCTTGTATCCTTGATCTCATTCTTTCCGTCACTACCCAAAGTCCCTGACCATAGATGAGGGAAGGACCGTAGATCGACTGGTAAACAGAGAGTTTTGCCTTCAGCACGACAGACCGGTACAGCGCCCGTATCACTGCAGACGCAGCACCAATGCGCCTGTCGATCTCCCGCTCCATTCTTTCCTCATTCATGAACAAGACCCCGAGATATTTAAACTCCTCCACTTGGGGCAGGACCTCCTCCCCGACCCGGTGAAGGCAAAATACCCTTTCTTGGCTCAAGACCATGGTCTCAGATTTGGAGGCATTGATCCTCATCCAGGCCGCTTCACACTCGGCTGTGAACCACTCCAGTGAGAGCTGGAGATCACGATCTGATGAAGCCAATAGGACCACATCATCTGCAAAAAATAGAGATGCAATCCCAAGGTCACAAAAAAGGATCCCCTCAACACCTCGGCTGCGCCTAGAAATTCTGTCCAGAATTCGGTGACAAAGAACAACCTTGGTGGAGTCCAACTCTCACTGGAAACGAGTCCGACTTACTAGCACCTCTGGTACCGGTCGTACAGTTTTAATTTTATTTTTTATTTTGTTGTTAGAATTACACCTCCAGTCTCACTTTATTTTTTGTATTTTAGATGTATTTTCTCATCTATTTTCTTCACCCTCCCATATTTTCTGTCTCACTAATCTCTGTCCATCTTCCTCTTCCTCCCTCCCCTCTTCATTTATTTATCTGGGTCTCCATCTATTTCTCTGTCCATCACCTTCCCTTCACACTCTCATTAATATTTGCTCTGCCTGCAATGTGCTTTTGATCTGCCTCCTGTTCGCTTATCTTGTTTTATAATTGTGTGATAAATGGTTCAGAGTCTGAGCAAATAAATAAATAAACCTGACTTGATTTGCCTCGTTTCTGGTTTTCTCCCTGAATGCAACATCTTTTTTTTTTTTTTATGTTTTTGTGTCTTCTTAGTTCACTCTGTAAAACTTTCCCTCTTTCTTATCCCATTATTTTCTGTCTGTTAATTCTGCCCTCCTCCTTCATTTCCCCTCAGCTAATTTATTTTTCTCTCGTGTGTAATTATATTTCAGACACAAACACTCTTCATCATCTATCAGTCCACCTGTAACTGCACCATCATCTCACCTCCCCAAATTTAAGCTCAATATTTGTAAAAACATTTGAAAAAAAAAACCAAACATTTGATTCTTTCTGCCTTTGGCAGCAGCAATAATCAGGTGGTGTAATGGAGATGAGTGGACACACAACATCAGTTTTATCATCTGGAAACGTAAAATGTTTATTTTGCTTCCTAAACAGTGGTAGGTCTTTGCCGAGGGCCAAACTCGCTTCAATAAAAACTCAATAGTTTGGAGTCACGTACATCCTTCACACTCTACAAGCTTTTGGCAAAAATCTTTGTGCTAAATATCTGCAGTTTCAAACCAATTGATTTTCTCAAACTTGTAAAATCTCCAGTTTCCACAGCTTCTTCGTCGCTTGTCTTTTGTTTAAAGTGCATGTGACATCAATTTTTTTTGTCATAAATTTGAATTCCTTTTTGGAAAGACAACACTTATAACATAATGCAAAACTAATGTCACACCGCTGAGATGAACGGTTGTTGAGATATTTGCATGTAAAGCAACAGAAAGTGATGTCAAAGGGGAACGTCTGCATGTGAACAGAGCATTGATAAAATGTCTGAGACTGTAGAGAAGAATCTGATGTTTCTTTAGATCATTTTGAGTCACTATATCAGAGAGATGAAGAAGAGTCAAAGTTCAAACAATGTTTCAATAAACAAAGTTCAGAGTGAGAATGTTTTCTTTCTTAAAGTTTCATTTTGGCTGAGCTAAATCCAAAAGAAAATATGCAGGTTATGTGACAAAATGGGTAAAATCATGTATATTATGCCAAGTTTCTTAAATATAATAATGATTTCTTTGACTTTTTGTATTTGAAGGATTTGCACGTCACAGGCACTTTAACTTTTAGTAGCAACAGAGTTAATCAGAACATTTATTCTTTTGTATAGAGGCCTTACACTTCTTCTGCTGGTGATATAAATTGAACTCTAAAACTCTGAGGAGTTATCTGCATTAATTTGCATCATCTCTCTTACATAACACCTTCCAAAACTCGAAATGCTTGAACGCTCAGCTCACATGGTATCAGATTATCAATGAACACGTTCCTCGGGCTGAGAGGAACTTCTTTCGTTAGTTTAAGCTCAGCAGATGATGCAGATGTCTGTGACAAGAAGCTCACACACCTGCTGGTGTGACAGTTAATCAGCCCCAGCTGACACGCCAGGATAATAAAGTGATCATTTCTTATTCACTAAGTCATCTTTACTTGGAAAAGGAGAGACAACGTGTGACTGTTTATTAATAGACATGTGAATTCATAAATCTAAATGAGCTAGAGGTGGGTGCTGAAAAGGGTGAGAGATTTTTGAAAAGTCAGACATCAAGTAAATGTAAAAATTAAACAATATGTCATGAATGAAATGATGGATTTTAATGAAACTCTCAGGAGGTAATCATTGGATGTATATCTACAACTGATTAACTTAGAGAGTCTATTTCATTCAAGATTGCCACCACAGCTAATTCATCTTAAACAATACAAAAATAGCTGTAACTCAGTTAATTCAACAGATATAGAGCAAACATTTGGTGTAGAAGTAGTTAAGAATCATTCACAATAAAGCATTAGATCATGTTGTTTTCAAGGTTTGACCAAACCAGCTGTAACTTTTTTTAACATGGGATAATCTTGGTCTAAAACTCATGAATGGAATTATTTAATGAATACTATACTCCGTTTGTTTATTTATTTTTAGCTCATAATGAGCGTTCAATAATAATTACTGATTCTAGTTTTTCTTGTACACTTATAATGAATATTGACAATATCCAATGCTGTTTCATGGAAGCGGAAGTTGCTCATGCTCAATCTATATGATATAGATTACATTAAATTAACCCATAATAACCTAATCCAGTCTGTAAAGAACAAGCCTGCAGGTTTCTGACATCACGTTCAGTCTTTTCCTCCAGAAACTGCTGCTCAAAGCACAGCAGTGACATCTGCAGACAGGAAAGAGGCAAAACACGTCAGCAAGGTGAGACAGCAGGAATGGAAGAGTTGATAAATTATATTATTTATCATTTTTTTGTCCTGAATTATATTACAACTTTTTGATATCTTCCACCAGCATCATGAGACTTTCCCCAAGATTATTTAATGTTTAATCAAACAAGTTTTGGTACAATATAGAAAGCATAAATTAATAGGTGTTTATGAAGTCAATAAATCGTTAAGCCATTACATTAAAATGTCAAAGCATTCTCTTGATCAAGGGAATATTCAATTTTTGCAAGAAAATGATCTCACTAAAACATTTCTATTTGTAAAATTTTTCTGCATTAACAGTTGTGTATTTGTTTAGGAGAATGGTAAAAAAAAAATATGTTGTCAGTAATATGAAATTGTATAATGTATATCAAAAGTTGTTGTTTGAGAAGGAATTGAAGCTTTTGTTTTGTTTCTTGATTATTATTGCTTTAAATTAATTTCGGAAAAAAGGGGCAGGTATTATATTATTTTTTCTTCTTTCAGCCTCCTTTCATTTTATTTGGGATTTTATTTTTTTATTTATATTTTTTGTGTGTGTTTATAAAAACGTTTTTGTTTTTAAATGAAATGAATAAAGGTTTGAATGACTGAAAGTGTATTATAAACTTATTAAATGCAATTTATTATAAAAAACTATTGATAAGAAAGAGTAGAAAGGAGACTGTGATCATTACTTAAAATAGAGAAAACAATTTGCTTGCAGTGACATCGGAGATACACTCTAATCTACAGGTTTTATTATATTTTTAATTAGACTACATTTCCCAGAAGCCCCAGCGACGCGGATTTGAGGCCTACGTCACGTACGCTTCCAGTTTCCGGTTAAAGTGTAAATGGATACATGACACAGTTGTTTGGAGGGGCAAGCGAGCTTCAGTAAAACCAGTTAAAGGTCCAAATAATCCCAATTGGCCTTCTGACATCGAACCGGTCGTCTGGTTCGTTCAGTACCGGCCGCGATGGAGGCGGTCCCCCGGATGCCGATGATCTGGCTGGATCTGAAAGAGGCTGGCGAGTTCCAGTTCAGTCCGTCCGTCAGACAGGTGAGCTGGGCGTGAGGAAATGGAGCAACAGGGCTGAGGTCGAAAGTCAACCAAACTAGGCTAATGAAAGACTGAATATTCGAGCCCAGAAGAAGCGCAGATGGTGTTAGGAAATACTCCGTGTCGAGACAAGAATTTTCCAGAACGTGTTTATCCAGGCTAGCTGTGGTGAACCAGCTCCGCCTTTTGTTTGCTAACGTTAGCTTGCTGCTCGTTCATAACAAACGAGAGGCTAAAGTAAAAAAATAACTCGCTGTAAATTAACCCCAGTATTCTCCGCAACAAAGACTAAACCAGACTTTGCTAATATAATGACGGTGGTTCCTGTTGGTGTTACCAGACTCACTGTCAACAGGAAAATATGAAAACAGTGATCTCATCGTCACATGAACCTGAGAAGATAAGTCTCTTCCAAAAAAAGGAGAGTTCTCAAACTAGCAGGGTGAAAACACAGATTTGTTTAGTTTTTATTCCTGTAGAGGTACAATAATAGTAACTAACCTCTGATATAAGAGCTGATGTTTAATTTTTATCTAATAAATTTTCTTAACATAAAATATAACATTTATAAACAACAATCACAAGCACAAAACAGATCAAATAAACTATAATAAAAAAATCATGGGGTTATTTTAAAACTCATTTTAACCAAAATATCTTTAAAATAACTTGAATGATACAAGTCATCTTAGCACAAAATAGTCACATATATTATGAAATGACATTTAATAAAAGTTATCTTGCAATTTCCCATCCTGAGCAGCACATTGGCAACAGTGTAAAAAAACATTTTAACAAGGAGACACCTCCCATAACCAGGCTCAGGATGGACCTTCAGCCTTGTCAACAAATAAATAAACACAGATTAACAGAAGATCTGGGTTAAAAAAGATGAAAATGTTCCAAATTATGCCATAGCTCCCTCTCAAACAGGAAACAATCAGATTGGTATGGTGTATGGGGATGGGTAAAACCCATGTGATCGAGGGCCTCATATTAAGTGGGCCCATTACTCTCCCCAAAAGAGACACTGAGCTTTTAATCAAACTTTCACCTCGGAAGGAGGACACCAGGTTAGAAACACTCAGTGTTCTAAGTTTCTCAGGATCCATAAAAGGTTCTCCAAGAATTCTTTCCATTTGACTACTCAAGGCCAAGCATTGGTCCAAGTAGTGCAAAGAGGTCTCTAATTCAATGCCACAGGCATCACACAGACCATTTTCATGGAGTCCCATCACCATTTTATGGCGGTTGAGCAAGTTGTGCCCAGTTAGGACTCCAACCAAAGTACTTAAGGTTTTCCTTGTCAGGGCAAGAAGGGCTTTTCCAAACCAAGGATTTGGGCCATTTATCAGTTCTCGTGCCTGTCTGCAATCTGTCAACTCCCTCCGACGGATTGAGTGTTGACGTCAGATCTATGCCTGTACAAACAATCAGATTACTAGTGGTATTTTAAATAGTTTTTCCTACATGTGATCATTGCAGACTCTCGCTACACATTACACATATCCACCTAATTTAATCTAAAAATAAATAAAAATATTGTTTTTCTTTTAGTGAATGGCCCTGCCTGGTGGAAAAGTCACAAGTTCATAAGGTTGGAACGAAAATGGCTGCTGAGTCAGCACTGATAACAGACTTAAATCTATGATATTTATTTCTAAAATGTATTTATCTTTGGCAACATGATGGCTCAGTCAAACCTGGGGTCTTTCTGTGCAGAGTTTGCGTGGTCTTGTCATGCTTGTGTAGGTTTACTCTGAGTATTCCGGTTTCCTCTCACAGACCAAAAACATGTAAGATAGGTTGCCTTCATATTGGTTGCCTCCCTTGCAAATGAGATGTGATCTCAGTTTATTGTCTGGTTAAATAAAGACAATTAAAATCAAATCTGTTTTGCCAGCATTTTGATTGATGCAAGGGTTGGTATCAACAAACTGTACTCAAATTGTTTGACAACTCCCAAATAATGCAAACAATAACGGAGCAAAATAGATTTAAAATGTACTAATATGGTTTTAAATGTGCAAAAAGCAGAGGCAGCATTAATTTCTGAACCGGCTGCTCCAGCTATGAGTAAAATGTTAACACCCTTGCTGTATGCAGAACAAGAGGCACTTTGTTTTTTAATGTAAGAAAGTCAAAACAAGACAGTATCTGTTTTGTTGCTGTGTCATTACACATCTTTCCTCAGGCCCAGCGATTTTTTTTGCTTTCCAGAATTTAATTAGGACCTGAGTAAGATAGGTGCAGTAAAAAAAAAAAACCCGGGTATATCTGCAGGGCTGTTTACCTCTCAGCCTGGCATTAAGTAGCTTACTGCTTAAAATATCTTATTGGAACAGTGAAAGTCCTTGCAAAGCATCATGGGAGAAAACATTGAGAACTGTATTCAATCTTGGCTTTTCATGACAACAAATCTTTAGCATTGTAGCTAATAGGCTAACATTTTAGGTAATTATTAAAATAAATAAAAAACAGATTTCTCTGAATATTCTGTTTGATTTTGTTGTTAAAACTGAAGACTTAATGACAATCTGTTCATTTCTTTTACTTCAGTTCATCTTAAAGAACTATGGAGAGAATCCGGACAACTACAACGAGCAGCTGAAGAAACTGGAGAGTCTGCGGCAGGTGGGTAGGATCTAAAACTTTAGCAAAAAAGAACGATTTCTGACATCTTTGCTTTAGGAGTGTTTTAAAACTTTTTGCCAACCTTGAACTCTGACACGAGTACACAAACTTGATCAGAGATGGCTAACAAACTTATTTTGCTCCAAATTCCCCAAAATCCGATTAAAAAAAAAAAAAAACATCAGTAATGCTGATGCTTTTTAATGTTTCTGTTTTCTGTTCTTGATCCAGTGATTGAAGTAACTTTTTTGCTTATTTAACTGCCAGTATTGAGTTATTTTTATTGTTCATTTTGCTACTTTGAAGCTAAGTGTCCTGAAAATGTTATTAACATCTATACCTTTATGAATCCTTGTGCATCTCTTCATTTTTATTTAAATTTTTTATAAATAACTGAATGATGCAGACAAGCTGCTTCTCTGGTTTCCATACATTTAGCCCCTCCTTATTTGTTTTGCTTGCTCTGTTTAATGATGATGCATTTTAAACAGATGGTAGAGCTGCTGCCTCTCAGCAAGAAGGTTGCTGGATCAAATCCTGGCTTGGGGAGCTTTCTGGGTAGAGTTTGCATTTTCTCTCTGGGCACTCCAGCTTCCTCCCACAGACCAAAAACATGACTTTTAGTTTAATTGATAACTCTAAATTGTATCTAGGTGAGAGTGAGAGAGTGACTGGTTGTTTGTCTCAATGTGTGTCCCTGTGATGGACTTGCGACCTGTCCAGGGTGTACCCCACCCTGATATGGGTACCAGTGACCCCTGTGATCCAGAAAGGCAGCAACAGGTATAGAGGATGGATGGATGGATGCATATGAAACATAACACACATGGGAAAACATGCAGTGTATAAATATTGTTGCCTGGCTCTATTTTTATTTTCATAAATCAAGTAATCATTGAATGATTTAAAAAGAAAATGTGGGATAAAGGTTGCAGGATACAGAATCCCATGCTGACAAGCTGGCTTGACCTTAAAGCAAGCATTGAAAAAGTTTGTGCATATTTCTACAGAATAACAAATGATTTTGTGCTTTGTTTGTTTGACACCTCATCCATCACCACGCTGCTCCAAGTTATAAATCAAGTCAAATTTGACACGGCTAAAAATGAGCTCTTTAAAAAACCAAAAATCAATAAAATGATCAATTTCCCACCTTCATCATGAAGAGCGGGAGATATGTGATGCAATACTGAATTACATCATCGTGTCTTACCCGATGTAGTGATTTTGTAGCTGTAAAGGTTCAGAACATCTGATGTAACACGGCTGAAACGGGTCGATTGGGGCTGTTTTACAGAGCGCCGTGAACGTGACGAGGGATTTTGAGGGGTGCAGCACTCTGAGGAAGTATTTTGGCCAGCTGCATTACCTCCAGAGCAGAGTGCCCATGGGACCAGGCCAGGAGGCCGCAGTGCCCATCTCATGGTAGGAACAGCATGAAAAAAAAAAAAAAAACACGAGAAGGTAGTTTCATTCACACAGTATCATCAGTTTGCAGTCGTCACCATTGAGCTAAAGTGGTCTGCAGTGATTTATTGCACTTTTTTTATAACTGAATGTTCAGGGTCAGACAAGATGTTTTAGGTTTTAAATCCTATTTTGAAGCACTTTATGAGCATTTTACCTTTATTTGTGCCAATAAGTTTCCTTTTAAATTTTATGCAGGACTGAGATTTTTTCTGGAAAAACGATCACCCACGACGACATCAGCTATGAGCAAGCATGCATCCTCTATAACCTTGGTGAGCGAGAACAAACTGCAATTTATAGCTTTAACTAAAATAATTTGCATAAATGTTAAAGTTATTAATGAGAACAAATTCTTCAGACACTTCCAGCTAAAATATTAGGGACATTTATAATCTGCTGACGTATAAATTAAAAGCTGTTTGTGAAATCTCTGCAGGGGCTCTGCACTCTATGTTGGGAGCCATGGATAACCGAGTATCTGAGGAGGTGTGGCTCACGTGCACTAACGCAACAATAGTTGTTGGCTTTCGCGCCTGCAGTCTGACCGACTCTGCTCCGTTTTCAGGGAATGAAAGTGTCGTGCACTCACTTCCAGTGCTCAGCCGGGGCCTTCTCCTACCTGAGAGACCATTTCAGCCACAACTTCAGCGTGGACATGAGCCACCAGATTCTGAACCTCAACATCAACCTGATGCTGGTAGCTAACAAAACAAACAGCACATCCAGGTAAAAACACCAAAATGTCTTATTAACCCGTGTTTGTCTCCAGGGCCAGGCTCAGGAGTGTCTTCTGGAGAAATCCATGCTGGATAACCGCAAGAGTTTTCTGGTTGCCCGTATCAGTGCTCAGGTTTGTTGTTGTTAAATATTCGTCACGTTCACCTGTATCGTAGCGATCATTAATGATGGGTGGCTGTGATGCTGCAGGTGGTGGATTATTACAAAGAGGCCTGCAGGGCTCTGGAGAACTCCGAGACGGCCTCTATGCTTGGAAAGATCCAGAAAGACTGGAAGAAGCTGGTTCAGATGAAGATCTACTACTTTGCTTCTATCGCACATGTGAGTGTTAGGAATGAGTTTTGTTTATATGTGTAACACTTGTGGGCTTGTATTTTATGGTGTTGGCTTCACAAAATGGTTCAACTTTAGCTTTTTCTTTAACAGCTTCACATGGGAAAACAAGCAGAGGAGCAGCAGAAGTATGGAGAACGGGTAAAAGATCATTTTAAGTCATTTATTTTCAGTAATTATTTCATGTGTGGAATAATTGCCAAAAGTAATAAATGTTCATTCAGAATTTGAATATGAAATATGAATCCAAAGCCTTGGAAATTAGCTGTTTAAAAAAAAAAGGTTTCTGCTGTTTTATCTCACATAACAAACCTAACCCAGAATGACATAACAAAAAACATAAGAATCAGGTCTAATGGCCCTGTCACAATAGACACCTTATGCCAACTTATGAAACATTTTTATGTCTAAATTGATAATAAAAGTTATATATTGGATCAATTTGTTAGAATTACATTATGTACACGCCAAAAAGAAGCTTTGTGTTGATTTTTTCAGTCCCATCTTAAACGTAGATGTCTTTAAGTTGTTCATAAGTTGTCTAGTGTGACAAGGCATTAAGTTTTAACAGCTTTTAACACATTTTTATTTTTATATATCTAACCCTTAAAGTGTCTGTGCCATCAAATGTTTGTAATAAAATGAATGCATTTTGGAAAGATAACATTAAGAATATATTGTAAAAAACAAATAAAACCTTCATGCTGCTGAGATGGACAGTGGTTGTAATATTTGCCTGTGAAGCAACAGGAAGTGATGTCAAAGGGGAATGTCTGTATGTGAACAGAGCGTTGCTACAACGTCTAACAACACAGACTGTAGAGAAGAATCTGATGTTTCTTTAGATTATTTTGAGTCATCATCAGAGAGATGAGGAAGAGTCAGAATTCAAAAAATATTGCTTGAATAAACAAAGACCAGAAAGTTTTATCTTTTAAAGGGTTCCTCTTTGATGTCAGTTCCTGTTTCACTTTGACTAAACTACGTTCAAACAAAAACAGGCCAATTATGTGACAAAATGTGTATTATGCTAAGTTTCTTAGATGTAAAGGTATTTTTGTTGACTTGTATTTTTGTGTTTTTAATTATGCTCTTTAAACATGTGTTTTGCTTTTAACTGAGTTCCCTATTGGACCATTTTAAAATAATAAACTTATTTGCGTTCTCATGTCTATAAACCTTTTAATCTAGCAGTAGCCTGCAGATTAGATATATAAATCTGAAAACAAGATGAATTTAATGACAGAAATGTCCTGTTTCCCACAGTTGGCTTATCTGCAGAGCTCTTTGGACAAACTCAATGAAGCAGTTAAGCTAGCTAAGGTAAAGCACTCCTCACACACTCTGGTGTCACAATGCAACATGTCAGGAAGTTGTTGTTTTGTCGGTTTTACAAACTGAACGTTGTTTTGTCCTGATCCAATCAGGGTCAACCTGACAGCGTGCAAGAGGCCTTGAGATTCACCATGGATGTTATTGGTGGAAAGTGAGCAAAAGATTTCATAAAGATGGCATTTTTATATCGTTTCTCTGGAGGTTATATTATCATTATTGATTCAACTACAGATATTTGTGTGATATTTTATATGTTTTTATAAACCTGAAGGTTTAATTCTGCCAAAAAGGACAACGACTTCATTTATCACGAGACAGTTCCCTCTCTGGAGACTCTGGCCTCAGTCAAAGGTAACAGAACTGTGTTTTGTATGCATGCAAAGCTGGTTTTGCATGTTATTTAAATGTTATTTTAAATATGCATTGTGGTATGAATAGAATGTTTTTTTGTTTCTATCTTTGTGCTACACTGTCTCCGTGTGACTCAACCTTTTATATGAATGCTTCCATTCTTTGTGAGGCAGTAATCTGCTTTACATCCTTTTTTAAAGGCAAATAATGTGAAGAAGTGTCATCCAGAAGTTATATTAAATAAATGCATTACATTTATGTTTGTCTTCAGCAGCTTCCTAGAGCCTAAATTTATATATTTATGTAAAAATACTTTCAAAAAAGCTATTTTAAACAAAAAAAAACATGTTACTTCAGTCATCAGATGCTATAATGTTTAGTTTAAATCCATTAAATTATAAGGTTTCCTGTTATTATCTAAACTCAGAAAGCCAGGTTGTTGTTGTGTACACAAAGCTTTCCTGTGCATCTTGTAGGGGCTCCACTGGTGAAAGCTCTGCCAGTCAATCCCACCGACCCCAGTGTCACTGGACCAGACCTTTTTGCCAAACTGGTGCCCATGGCTGCACACGAAGCCTCTTCTCTGTACAGGTGAGCTCCGTCAGCAGTTAATTAAAATGATTTAAAAAGAAATAAACTGTTCCTGCATTGAGAAACTTTAATCGTGTCTGTTTGTACCAGTGAGGAGAAAGCCAAGCTGCTGAGAGACGTCATGGGCAAAATCGACAGCAAGACTGAAACTCTAGAGTGAGTTGATGATTGTTTCAGTGTTGGAGGTTTTGAGTCTGTAAAATGATCAAAAACACATTTTTATCAGTTCAGTGTTGATAGGAATAACATTTTTAACATGTATGACTCGTTTTGATTGTCATGTGACTGGTTTCCCTGCAGGCAGTTCATGGACTCTCTGAGCTTGGAGCCAGAGTCTGTTGACAACCTGGACATGTACAACCACATACCGCCGGTTCTGATGGAGAAGTGTGCTGCGCTCAGCGTCCGACCAGACACCGTCAAGAGCCTCATTCAGTCTATGCAGGGTTAGTAGAAACAGTTTCAAACACATCAGTAAAAGTGACTTTTTTATTATGAAGATGGAGAATAAAATGCTGTAATCTTATACTCTTATTTACAGCGACTTAAACTATGCAGGGTTGGGGATCACATGACTTTCTTTTTGGCATAAATTCAAAAATTAAGCAAATTAAATAAATGCCATGTCCTGGGTCAGTGATTCCTAACCAGGGGTATGTGTACCCCTAGTGGTACGCAAGCATATTACAGGGGGTATGTGGAAAAAATTCCCAGGTGTGTAAAATAATAATAATATAGATTTCCGCAATGGGGAAATTGCGGACAAAATCACGGAATTGACTAAAAAAAATAGAATCCAGTAAGAAAAGCAGAATCTCACAGAATTTGCTTCATTTGGGTGAGTTTCTGAGATACTTTGGATGCTGCTGCTTCGTGTACCTGCCTTACCTGGTTTATTTATTTAATTACTTATTCACTTTCAAGGCAACATTTTTATCTTTATGTTTAATTTGAGTTGAAAAGAAAAAAATGCTGTTGTAAATGTTCAAGTTAAGAAGATTAAACAAACAATTTTCATGTAATAATCAGTTGTTGTACATTATAGTTTTGGAGAATCTTTAATATGTTTGAGGGGGTACTAGTGGTATGACAAAATGGCTTAGGGGGGTACACAAGTCTAAAAAGGTTGTGAACCGCTGTCCTGAGAGAATCTACACCAGCATTTTGGCAAAAAATATTTAAGATTCAATAAAATGAAGGTTTTGGGAGTTATAACTTTTAAATTGCCTGTGACATGCATATCTCTCAAGTACGAAAAGTCAAAGAAAATATCTTTATATTTACCGTATTTATTCAAGTATAATACGTAAAATTTAATCCATAAAATCATCCACAAAGTTGGGGGGTAGTACTATAC
>JARVGW010000564.1:3305926-3317524 GCA_031762495.1 Anablepsoides rubrolineatus | reverse complement strand
TGGAGCTGGCACCTGCGGCCAACAGGTCCAATCATTTTAAACTTCAGCAGAGGCCACGCCTCCAGAAAGAATCGCTTTCTATAGCAGAGGTTCCAGACCCTCCTCTGAAGCAAAGTGAAGGACAAGGGTCTGGTTTTTACCAGGCTACGAATCATCCATCATTGTAAAAATATTGAATAAACCCAATAGACAGCTGTTGTATCAAAGCCTCTTTATTTGAAAATTAGTACAAAGTTTTATATTTCTTTTTTGTTACAAAATGGTAAAGTAGTTACCTCTGTTATGAGCCTGCAGAGATTGCAGCCGGCCAATGAGAAGAAGAGGAGGAGGATAAAGTTTAGTCTCAGTTCAATCTTAATTTTAGCAGAAATGAAATTAGACTTTAAACAGCTGTAGGACAAAAAGCTGTAAACAGAAAATGTTTCCTCCTCTGCTCAGAGGACACAAAGAATAAAGGCAGCATCTAGAAACTGATCTGGAGACAGAACACAACAAACGAGCACATTTATTTAAATTAAGACAAAACCTCATCTATGACCTGAAGAGAAGCTGCTAAAATAGGGTTTTAAAACGTTCATGTAAGCAAACCCAAAACATTCAGAATAAACAAAACGTGAACTGAAACCGTCACACCAACCCTCCCAAAAAAAAAAAAACATTTTGGAAAATACATTTGTTGATTTCATTTTTCTCTTGACATCTGAAAACAAGCAGAACATTAACAGTAGTTTTGAAGAGAATGAGATTTGATTTTAGTATTTTCAGCTCCTAAAAGTATGTGAAAAGTCAAACAGTTGTAATTCCAGACATTCCTTTTATAAATGTAAATATATGACACATAAGTTTTACCCACAATCACAACCTTATGTTGAAAAATAAATTAGGACCATAAAATCATTACAAAGAGTCAATTAACAGTTTTTTCCCCAAGTAAATCTTACTTGTTTGTTTTAAAGAAATTAAAATTAATCCAGACATTTAGAGTTTCGATGTAAAGGTGTAGGAACCCCGTCTTAAAGTCATGCACTTGTACAAAAAAGTGTTAAAAAATAAATTATCAGTAACTTTCTGACTTCTACGAAAGAGGATTAGAGCCACTGGAAAAAAAAACAACACTAATCTCCGAATTCTGAGATTTTGAAGTATTTTTTTCCCAGTGGACGGAATCCTCTTTCGTAGACATCTACAAGAGCAAAACAATAAATAAATAGTCTAAAAACAACTTTCAAGCTGCTTTAACTGGTGAAAGTGTAAATGCCGTCCAGCATGGGTGTAATTCTCTGTAATTAAAACATGTATTTTCCAAAATGTTTTTCTTTGACTCAAATTCACAATAATAAACACAAATTCTAATAATAATAAAAAAAACTATACAATTCCAATTTTTAACCTTCGACGACAGGAAACAAGCAAATGAGCACAAGGCTGATAACAGAGCCGTCAGGGCAGCATCACTGGTTTCTGTGGGTTTTTATTAGGTATGTCCCGATCCAGATTTTTTGGCTCCCGATACAATCCAATTTATTTTAATAATTAGTCTTTCCGATACCGATCTGATAGCTTTATTTCTTTCCAAGTGTCAAGGTTGGTAGTATTAAAGTGAGCCCTGCTGTTTCCACCATGAGAAACATCCAGTTTGCAGATTTTGCAAGATGCAGTTTCAGGATCATTGTTTACCATTAAAGTGTGTTCCTCCCACACTGTGGACATGGTTGCATACTTGTGTGCGTCTTGACTTCTTAACAGCAGCTGTAAAGCATGATGATGCTGAAAACTGTCGCGAAAACTGGATCGGCCCGATCCCATGACTAAATGGCCATATCTGCCACCGATACAGATAGTGAGTATCTGATCGGGACATCCTTAGTTTTTGCTCAAAGATGCTAATTTAAGTTCATTTAAATTATAATCTGCAGTGATTTGGTTGCTTGTTACCTGTATGTAAACATGTTAGCTGCGTCTCACAGAAACCAGTTCTGCTGCTGACGGGCTCCTGCCAGGTGGTTTTAGAGAAATCCGCCTCTCCTGTGTGGAAGCTGACGTTAGCAAAAGTGCATTTTAATGCGTGAGCATGTAATCAGAAAGGTGCACTGAAGCAATGTGATGCCATTCTGTGAAGAATATAGTTGCTGATGTTTCATCCTGAGACCCTCTGAGACGACGTTCAGTAGATGCACAAACAGTAGATGATAGATTTGATGATTTTTTTTTTAAAGATAAAAGAGGTTCCAGATGTTCTTGGTGTGGCGTAGGGAAAAACACTCCTAAAGTTACAGGCTGGAGATGAGTGAATTAAATGTACTTTTATTACCTCACTCGGGTAAATTAACATTTTAAAATTTAAAAGGATATAACAAAAACTTTGGTCTTGCCCAGTTTTAGATAATAGTGCAGAATCAATTTTTTTCATGGCAAGCTGAATAACTTCTTTCTACATATAGGGTTATCTTTAACAAGACAAAAACTATACAAAAAAAGGACAAACAGGAGAAATAAATCTGATGCTAATTCCTAAATTTGAACAAAATGAAAATAGCATTAGTAATATAACATATGTAGCACAAAGGAAAACAGTTTTAGTGTAATAACCTAATGGAAATAATTTGATTTGTGGAAACAGGACAGCTAAAATGTTTTAGATTAAACAATAAATTGACATATTGCAATTGTATCTAATCTGAAGCCTTTTTTCCCCTCATTTGGACAAGTTTAAAGTTTATAACTAGTTTTAAATTTCTGAGTGAGTCTTAAAACTCACTGTGGCAGATATTTTACATGGAAGAGACTAAAAACGAACTTTGGTCCAATTTAATTCAAGTAGGGGTCTCTCTGCAGTACATGTCCTGTGGGGGGAATTGACCCTAACTGTGATTGGTCAGATTGACTTGCATTAAAAGAGGAAGTAATGGTAATAGTAAAATAACATGATGTAATGACTGTATGCACATTTAAAACAGAACAATAACTCAAATAAAAATTGTCAACATGTAAACATGATTTATTGACTTCAAATTTCATGCAGCAAGCACCTTCCTGACTCAAATTATGACTAAAATGAATCTGTATAATAAATCCGACCAATCACGTCTTGGGCCAACTCCTACTTAGTGACTGCAGAGACCCCCTTCTCATTAAATTCAAGTTAATCTTTGTTGTGGGCACAGAGAGTTGCACAGAATGGCATGTTGGGTGAAAAGAAGGTGAACAGTCAATGGCAGTCAAATCACAACTTGTGCACAGCAACACCATATAAGACTCAAGCAAATTTGAGAATGGAGGTAGCCTGATAAAGGAGTAGCATAAAGGGACCCTCCCCCTCCTCCCCTCTGTTCTGCATCAGCAACAAACACTTTCCAGCAAAACAGTAAAAATAGCCAGTCTGAAACGCTCTCCTACATTTAAATTGTTTCCTCTCTGTATAATATTTACATTTAAAAGCTGGGATTAGTCATCCATAAACCAACTGTTACTCAAACGATTTCACTAATAAATAGTAGATTTTTACATATAAAAACATCCCCCACTGGAGGTTTACTTTATACAGTAATCAGCAGTTCTCCCTCACACATACAGTTCACTAACTGGTTTTTGTTCTTGGCAGGTTTTGTTTTAGATTTCTTTTGCCTTAAGAGTCCAAATGATTCATTCATTCATTCATTCATACAACTGCTCAGTTAATCCCAACAGGCCTTAGAGCCGTCAGGGTCACCGTGGCTGCACTTCATTGAGTCAACAGCACAGTAGGAATATAAAAAACCCTTGAGGGAATCATTATTTTTCCTCTTATAGAGGGTGGGGGTCACAGTGGAGCCCCACCCATGTCAGCAGCATAAAGGGCAGAGCCACAAAAACAAAACAAAAAAGCTTATATTTATATATAAAAAAGAGAATTGATAAGAGAAAAGCATCCAGCTTTTCTTCCTCAACTTTTATATTTAAAACACTTAGTGCTTAAAAACAACAAAAACTTGTGGATGTTTTAAAAGTTCCCACCAGTTTCAGCTGCTGACCCACCCTCAGTCCAGTTTCTCCAGCACTGAAGGCACGTAGACCAGGCTGAGCTCGCTGCCGAAGTCGCAGACGATGGCGGCGTTGTCGAGCACCAGCAGCTGCCGGACGCCCTGACCGTCGCCGCTGGGGCTCAGGTAGACCGTCTGCAGCAGGTCGCCGAAGTTCAGGTCCCAGAAGGAGACACAGCCCTGGCCCCCCGTCACCAACAGGGACTCGGAGATCACGCCCAGGCTGGCCCCACAACCCACCTCCTGGAGCCGAGGAGAAACGCGTTAAAACATTAAAAATGATTTATATATATATATATATATATATATATATATATATAAATCATTTTCCTCAAAGTCAAACTTTTAATAGGTTTAGTGTTTGTGCATTATATGACAGGAAAAATAAACATTTAAAAAACTCCTTTAACCTTATTATTATATCAGGGATGCAAACAATTATTTACTAATGGTTTACTAGATTAAAATTCCTTCCATTAGATTAACTAAAAACATGTGTTTAAAACGTATTTCAGTGTAGTTTTGCCTTCATCCAGTAGAGGGCGCCGCTACTCTAATCCAGGCCTTTACCACTAATACTGTAAGATTTATCATTGACATTCCACAGCTGTATTTGTGTTATATACTGTCAATATGTCACCTGGTGGATAAGTGACACACATGAACAAAAAGTGTGACAGCTTTCATCCTCAGCTGTTAACATTAACATTGATCAATAACATTTATAGACCTCAGTTAGTTCTTCTAAATTTAGCCTTTAAATTTAGCAAGTGCTAATCCACTAATAAATTCTAAAATTAGCAAAAGCCCTAAAGCACTAATTGGAAATTAGTTCTCCTATTTAGTGCTTTAGGGGAACTGTGCTTAAAATATTACTTGTTAAATGATAGTTTTTTATCTTCAGGGTGGATTAAATGTTTTACTTATTTTATTTCTTTTTTTTTCCCAACCAGCAACTTAACAGATTCCTGTTTTGTTCTATTTAATAAATATGCCCAAGTTTAATAATGTTTGAGATATCCTTATTTTTGTGTTTATTCTCTCAGTGTTTAACACAGCTGGCACAAAAATTTGTTAAAATAATGCTGTACTTTTTTAATTTAGCATGCAAAAAAATTAGCCCTTCATGTTATAGAAAGACTCTTGATTCAAGAAAAAAACAGGTTTTTAAGAAAATGGCTGCTTATTAGTTAATCGTTAGTTGATCAATAAGATCAATCAACTTTAGATTAATTCCTTAATTGATAACTTGCATCCCTATATTATACATTATTCTTTAAAGATTTAAAGTGCCTGTGACATGCATATCCATGATATACAAAAAGTCAAAAATAATATATTTATATTTAAGAAACTTGGCATAATACACATGATTTGACCCGTTATGTCACATAATTGGCTCAGCTAAAGTGAAACAGGAAGTGACATCAAAGGGGAACTCTTTGAGAAAGAAAACTTCCTGGTTTTTGTTTATTTAAACAATATTATAATAAACAATATTATTATAATAAACTATTCAAAGTATTTTTGTGGTTTCAAAGCAACAAGAAAAAAAATATCCTGTTAGCAGAGCCTTCAGTACCTGCTGGATTGAGTACAGTTTGATCCCAGTGCTGCGGTCCCAGATGCAGATGATGTCATCCAGTCCTGAGCTGATGACGCAAGAGATGGTGCAGACCAGCGAGGTGACGTCACCGCGGTGGCCGTAGACGTGGCTGACGCGACTTCCTGTCAGGACGTCCCACAAACAGATGGCTCCGTCCTGCCCGCCGCTCGCCAGAACCATCGTCTGAGGGGAGGACACAGAAAAACTGTAAGGAAAAGTGTTTTTACAGAACCTGTTTTTACTGCTTTTGATAATTATAATATAAACACATGCATTACAAATGTTCTTAAAGGAATCCATGATTAGTTGTAACATTAGACTTTATTTGATAAACATTTATTTTAACTGTAAAATAAAGACTGTAAAAATACTGTAGGCTTTTTAGCTTTTATAATTTTTAAACTAAATTTTTAAAAATATAATACACGGACTGAGACATTTTATGTACACACAAAGCATACTGGGTAAATGATGACCTTGACAAAGAGGAGAAGGCAGAAATGACTCAGCCTGCAGCTGAAAATATGGATGGAGGACCTTAGTTGAGCTTGTTAGTTTGTCGCGCTTGCGCCAAGCTAATACATATAAGACAATATAGCATTAGCGCTAAAGCTAACAGGCTAAGCTGGGGTTCCTTCATGAAGCAGCTCTGTTGTCCTCCATCCACATTTTCAGTTGCTGAGTCGTTTCTGCCTTCTCCTCTCTGTCAATAAGTTAAAGTTCAATGTTAAAATTAATCATTCTTACATCAAATAAAACAGACAACAGAGTTTTCTTGTTTGCAGTCAAACATTTGGGTTTAAATCTTTTGATAGAAAACAGTAGCTACGTTTACATGGACATAAGTAATCGGATTAAACGGCCATTCGGAATAAAAATGTCATGTAAACACCCCATTCTGATTATTCTGACCTGATTCAGCTCGAATGAATTTGTAATCAGAATGAGAGAGGTGGTTTATGTCTATTGATAATCCGAACGACGTGCATGTAAACACTTAATCTGATCATTTTATTCTGATTGTGGAAAACTGACTTGATTGCGCATGTCTGCTGACTTTCATCCACTGGTTTCTGCTCTTTTGTGGAGGGAGGAACAGCAGCGCTGCAGCACAGAACTTTTCCTCCCATTTTCTCATTCAACAAAGAAGGAAGACCCAGAGCCTGCGCCGCTTCGCAATAAATAAATAAATAAAACAGTCCGCCCGTCACCTGTAGCTCAACCAGAGCAGTAAAGTCTCCACCATTATTAAAACCTGTCGCAGGTCCATTCTGAGCTCAGAAGCTGTTTGTTTATGTTCATGATGAAAGTAGAACTTTTTTCTCTGTTTTTTTTTAAGGGAAAGTTAACAACTGCGCATGTCAGTGCTTCTATTCAGAATTAAAGCCTGGTGCATGTTAACACTTGTCATGATCAGATTGTGTCCATGTAAACAATACATTCCGATTATTTAATCCAAATACATTTCAATCCAATCAAAGAATTTTGCGCATGTAAACATAGCTAGTATCTGAACATAATAATGACCTGATCAATATAGATGGCTGTGATCCCTCCAGAGTGACCCTGTAGTGTGAAGAGGCAGCACGAGTCCTCCAGGCGGTAAACCTGAGCACAGACCACTCATAAGTAACACCACTAACATTGTAGAAAAGAGAATGTGGGTTCAACATGTTCTTGTGAAAACTGGGGTAAGTTACCCGGACTGTGTGGTCCTGGCTGCCGGTGACGACCCTGCCGGCGGCCGCTCGCAGCACCGTGATGGGTTTCTGGTGAGCGCACTGCACGGAGCGCGTCAGCTGGCAGCTGATCAGGTCTTCACTGCTGTAACAAGGAGATGGGGGCATGCTGCCTCGCCCAGGGGCCCCTGCAGGGGAGTAAATATTAGAATAGAACAGAATAGAATAGAATGCCTTTATTGTCATTACACACATGCATAATAAGATTAAGAGCCACTCCTACAGCAGTGCAACTACACATTAAAATAGAAAAGAATAAAATGTGCTAAAATATGCCCATATACATCTGAATATATATATATATATATATATATATATATATATATATATACACACACACACACACACACATGTATATATATGTGTATATACCTGCACATATACAACAGTAATAATTAGCACAATGAAAATAAAATGTAAATGTAAAACTAAAGTAAAAAAGTTAAGTAAAATGTCATTGTTGCACGTTGTTTAAATACTGCACATTATGGATATTGGAGTATATGGATTATGCTGGTATTGCAGGTGATCATTAACAAAATAAAGTGACGTGTCCCACAGTAAGTATGTATTCCACAATAAGTTGCTAGCTGATTTGTAAAATTCAATTAAGTTTATTTATATAGCACCAAGTTGTACACAAAATACAATCAACCTAAAGAAGCCACCAGATTGTGTTGAATCTTTTTCAGCCACATTTCTCCCACTGAAAATGAATAGAGCGGTTTTCAACATCCTTAAAACCCTTCAAATATTAATAAATCTTTTCTGCACTTAACACATTTTGTTCTGGTTCAGCTCTTTTTAACTTTCATGTGCTATATTTAGCTTCTTTTTTTGTTGCTAATTTGAGACTTTTTCTATTATTTCTGGTAAATTACCATTACCATTTACCATACTATTATTTCTTGCTAAAATTCTACTCCTTTCTGCTATTCTTCTGCTAGATTGTAATTTTTTGTACTTTCGGCTTCTCTTCATGCTAATTTGAGCTTTTTATGCTTCTTTCAGTTGCTTTCCGCAGTTTTAGCTCCTATCAGTTCAGCTGCATTATGTTCAGCTGTTAAGCTAAATTCACATTTTGGGGGCCATTTCAGCTACTTTCAGCGAAGATGAGCTCCTTCTACTTCTTTATGGTAAATTCAGCATTTTCAGCTACATTTTTAACTGTTTTGATGCACATTTTGGCTGTTTTAACTATTTTACAACAAACTGCAACTTTTTTTGTACTCTGATTATTTTTTTCTGCTAATTTTGCTTTTATTTTTTTACACCACTTTTGCCATCTGTAAGATAATCTTAACTTGTGTCTGCTACCTTTAGCCTCTATTTTTGCTCATTTTAGCTTATGCTATTTTAGTTATTCTTCTGGTAATTTCTGCTTTTTTGTGCTTCTTTCTGCTAATTTGAGCTTTTTATGTTTCTTCAAATGAACTTGCACTAAACTTTAGATTTCAGCAAGACGCATTCACACTGGCATTTTTTCAGAAAATTCAACTTCTTTAGTTTTTATTTAGCATCATGAAAATAAAAGATGTAGAAAGTACTTTCTTACCTCTGTACTGCAGGAGACCTAAAGGTTTGTTAATCTCAACGGTAAAGAAATCTAAAGACCCGTTCAGCCGGGCCGCCACAATCCTGAGAAGAAAAACAGGTCAGAACAAAGTGTCAGGTATTTATTCATCTTATAAGCCCTAAATGAGTTCAGGAAGTGGCAGGTTTATTCTGCAGATGTTGAACCTGTTGTTGAGAAACGCCAGAGCTGTGATCCCAGAAACACCGTCTTCATTACTGCACCGCAGCGAGCCTTCAACTGCATCCCACAGCTGGAACACAAACAAGTAACAGTTCATGTTTTTTAGCTTGAAAGCCATGAATGTAAGTTTTTAACAGAGTAAAGATGTTTTAAACAATTTGAGGGAATCTGTAACTCAGATGAGACACACCTCCAGTTTGCCACTGCTTCTCCCAGCAGCGATCAGGTTTCCTCTCAGCTCCATGGCCCAGACGGAGCTCTCCCAGTCTCCAGACGCTGCTGGTGAAGCCCCCCCGGCTCCAGAGTCTTTCTCTGGGTTCGACAGCCCAGCTGACTCCCCTAAGCATAGACTCCTCTGGATCTGACCTCCTGTAGGAGGCGAGGAGGAGGCCGAGGAAGGAGAGGGGTAGGTGGAAGGTGATGGGGGCTCATGCTCCATGTAGGCCCGCTCCACCAGCCCTCCGAAGTCAAAGCCTCCTCTGGGTGGTGTGGGGGGGCTGCAGGGCGGCTGGGAGGTGAAGTTGGTGTCGATGAGAGGAGTCAGATCAGGCTGGTCGGTGAACAGAGGCGGGCGGGTGGGCGAGTTGCGGCGTCTCAGAGGGTAACACTTGTCCTCTGGTACCCCGTCACAACCGATGGAGGGGTCTCGAGGTTCACACGCACAGTCTGACTCTGTGGTTCCGCTTATATTATCCCAGACGTCTCGCTGGTCCCAGCAGCCACTGCTGCTGCTTCGTCTCAACCTGAGGACAACAGAGACATCAGTTAGCTTCTGGAACAGGAGAAAAACTGAAGCCAAGTTTGTGTTAATAAATCAAATAAGAGAAATATAGAGTTTGCTTAGTATGAAGCTAATAAATATTAATATTTTTATTTATAACACAATGAAGACAAACATTATAAACATTTGTGCAACATTTCAAAACAAAAAAAGAAGAAAAAGAGAAATATAAATAAATTAACTGAGCTACAAAATAGAACAAAATGTCACTGGTAATGTTGATAGAATTATGAGTAAACTGAGGACTGGTAATTAGAAAGTATAGACTATTGTACACAAAATGTAATGAATAATATAAAGAATTAAGTCAGCTGGATATACAAAATTATGAATCTGAAATACAAAAATAACTAAAATAAGGTATATATGTTGTGTGTAAATTCATAATTTAAAATAAGTTTAAAAAAAAATCATAAATAAATAAAAGCAAAATAGGTACATGTATCTGGATTTGTGAGTATGTCATAGATCATTTAAGAAATTTATTCCAGATTTCATTAAAGAATGATATTATTGTTTTGTTGTTGAGAAGTTTCCATATACTGATAAAATGGAGTTAAGGTAATGAGTGATTTAAATAGATTTCTTTGATTTCTAGTTCTGTAATATGACCATCTTGACGATAGGCAGAGAGTATTGTGACAGAGCATTTTTAGCCTCACCCTTGCTTTGGAATGACGGTCAGACAGTCACCAGTCTGAGCATCCCAAACACGAATCTGTCCAGCCAGACAACAGCTGGCCAGCAGCATCCCATCACTGGCCAAACACTCTATGTCCTGTAAAACACATCACAGAACACAAGCCTAAATATAGGTTTTTATAATTCAGGAATCTGTTTTGTTTTCTGCTTGTCTTAACTCCATTCTCACCATGCTGTGGCCTCGCAGCAGCAGCGGTGAGATCTCACTGACAGGTGGGGAGTAACCGTAATCGTCGCAGGGCAGGTCGCCTCGCCGCCGGCGCCCGTGAGCCACGCCGTTCTGGCCGTAGTTACGAGGGCACAGAACCCGGTAGAGACAGAAGAGCAGGAGGACCAGCAGGACCCCAGCAGCCAGGCCCAGAGCTGCCACCCTGAACGGAAAGACAAACTTCAAATAAGAAATGTTTTTTCTTCAACTAACTGTACAAAGAAAAGTGCTTAAATGTGTAAAGAGCAGATGTTTCTTCACAACAAAACAGAGACTTCTGAGTTTGTCTCAGAAATATTCTGTGTACTGCCAAGTGTGTGAGAGATGTGGAGTCAATGTGACGGCAAAGAGTGTGATTTCATCACACTAAAATGTTCATTTACAACTAAAGTTTGCCTTGTAATTATGTTACACTGAAATAAAAAATAAACAATACATAGTGGTCATATCCTGCTTTTAAATACTTTTTTTCCGTATTTGAATCCTTCATGGGGTCTATATAAAAAGGAACTGCAATACTTTGGTCGGAATTCCTCCTTATTGTAACTCCACAAGCCCCGCCCCTTTCCAGAGATGTGTCTCAGATCAACTCGTTTTGAGGCTGTCTCTTTACACCCTGTACTCCTCCATTTTACAGATTCCAGTTTGATAGAGGGGTTTATGCTTATACTGCAGCTCAGAACCTTTTATTTATTTTTTACAAAGTATGGTAATAGTCCATGGGCTAGGGTGGCTTACCGTGCACCCCCCCCACTACTGAACTTCTCTGGTATTTTCATGTACCCTA
>JARVGW010000564.1:3263142-3276388 GCA_031762495.1 Anablepsoides rubrolineatus | reverse complement strand
CTCAGCATGGCTGCCTAAAAACGCTGCAGGATTTCTCAAACATGCATGAATGAGTCAAAGCAAGACTCTGGGCATGTATATGATGAGCGGATAACATTATAACATGGTAAAAAAAACTCAAAAAAGTGGATTTTACATTATTGCCCCTTTAAACTCAACATCATTTATTTTAATATCAATTCTTTCCCAAATCTTTAATTGTAAGGAAAAATTACTGACTTTAACTGCAAATTACTTTCGAGTGTTAGCAGATTTCTACTACAATGCCCAAGAACTTTAACAAGTCTACAAACGTATGGTTTGCACATCTAAAACAAGCTAACATTATTTCTAAAAGTCGTGTTTTCAAAGTATAACATTCAGTCAAACACGTGCAACCCAAATCAGAGATAACTTCTATCATTTTATCGGGGTAAATTTTGTTCTGTGACTTTATAGACAAAGTCACACATAAGTTGTGTCCTCAACACTAAGTAGCATACTCCCTGCATTATAGCACACATGCTGCTGACCAAATAACAGTGTTTTTCCTTCAGAGCAGCTCGTTCTGCCTTCACGTGCTACACAACACACAACTCATTCAGAGGCCCAAAAGGTGTGGGCGCATTCCCAACTGAAGAAAACATCCCCACTTAAACCAATCAGGCCTCAGGAGAAAAAACCAACCTGTACTTTCCTCATTTTCCAGGAAGACTGTATTTCCATGTGGGTAGGAAAGCAAGAAGTGAAAAGCTGGCCAACATCCTGACGTCGTATTGACACTCAAGTAAAAAACATACTAGTGTTGAAAACAGCCACACATCTGAAGAAAATGTGTATGGTTGGATTGAACAGTGATTCGAACTTTGTTGGAAAATGCGAACAACCAGAACCGATTGTTTTGAATTAATCCAAGCATTAAATTTAAACCAAGATGACATAAAAACAACAGATGCTTTTTATTTTACAATAGTGCTGAACACAGCTGTCCTGTTTTCTCATTAGTGATGCTGATCATCCTAGATCAATGAGCCGAGTCTGCAGCCACAACTGGAATATTACAAATAATCTTACTCTGAATTATAGACACCAGCGCTTTCATTGTTTATTCAACTTTAAGTGTCTGTGACATCAAATTGTTCTGATAAATATGAATACATTATTGGAAAGTAATATTAATAACCTTTAAAAAAAACATGTTTATGAGATGAACAGTTGCTGAAATATATGGTCATAAAGGCCCTCATAGACTGTTCTTTTGTGATAAAGCATGTAAACAAAACATTTCAACAATGGCCGAATAACACAGACCGTAGTGAAGAACTGCTCTGATCCACAGGAAAAGCAATGCACACAATAAGGGTTGCAACAACTAATCGATAAAATCGATAAAAATCGATTAATAATTATTAGTGTCGGCAATAAATTTCATTAGGGATTTGTTTTGTCTGACAATTTATGATGGTATTAATTTAATGATTAAACTTTAAGTTTTAAGTTGCTGACAATGTCTGAGTGAAGACACTTGCCTTAACCTCATACTGCAAATAATAATATAATAAAATAATAATTTTTTGACTGAAAGTCTTCTTAACATGATTGTCACAAACATAAGACTGTCCATGGTCAAACATAAAGACTTCACTATAATAGTTTGCACTTTTATTTCAGGTTACACTCTTCCCTCAAGGACACATTTTACAAAGCTCATGGAGAGAAAATATGAAGAGAGTTTCAAGGATATAGCACACATTTGTGTATATTTTTGCATACATTCTTTTTTTACTAAAGCTATTTGACAATTATTTACTTCTTTATGCATTACAATTTAATATTAAACAAACTGTTTTTGTGTGATTTGTTGTGTCAGTCCAAATTTTCTATTTTGGAATGAAAAGGTCAATATTAAAAAAAGATTATTTATGTTTTTGTTTTCCAATTCATCGGTTAATAAAACATATATATATTGAATGATTAATCGATTATTATACTAATAGTTAGCGGCAGCTCTAGTTCCATGTTTTTATTCTTGTTTAAAGAAGACCAGGGAGTTCCACTTTGGTGTCACTCAAAAACAACCCGAACAGTTTAAAACCAAAATATACCAGTTACATAACGAAACGAGTAAAATCACGTGTATTGTTTCTTAAATATTAAGATTCCAATTTTATGCATTTGTAATAACTTCATGTCACAAACACTTCAATATGTTCTTGATTAACTGCTTCACAGAGCGGTTTTTGAAGCATTCTTTTTTCTTTGTAAGCATGTAAAAATTATCACACAGTATATAAATAAATGTGAAATATAAAAGAAATCTAATACATGCATATGTAACTAAGACACTAAATAATAACATTTAGAAGCTGTATTCAGCATTTTTATGTGAAATCCCAGATGGACGACTTGATTAGAAGTGATTTTCTTCTTAAAACCAGACCTTTCTCACTCCCATCGCTCTCTGCTTGAGATCAAACCAAACACTGATGTGAACTTGAACCCAAACACTGTGTGAAATCTTTGCCTTCAGGGTGGTTCACCTCGGTTCAAACAAAAACCCTCACTTTGCTTTCCCATATCAACTCAATCCCCCCTGTTCACATCTCTGCTCAGGCTCACTTCTTGTCTCTTTGCTCACGAAGCAAAAAGGCTGAGAACTGAATTTATGGTGGTTTTTAAGTTGCACAAATCTTCCTGCAGATCACAGAAGTTATTCATTCAATTCTAACTAATCCTTTCTATCCCACCAATCACTAATGCCTGAAAGTGACACAATTTTACTAGCTAATCATGCCTCAACATGAGCCACTGTGTCGATCACAATAAACTGTACCTGCTGATGGGAGACCAGTTTATCTCTCGGGATCCCACCTGTTTACGTCCCTTGAAATAAGCAGCACTGGTTTTTTTTAGCTTTATCTGTGCCTTGCGGTTGACATAGTGCTCCCTTCTTGATTCAGGCTGAGAGTGCGACTGCTTGGCTTGTCCCCCCGGGAGGAATGGAAACATTCCCCGGGAGAAAATCTCCTCAGGAGTCTTTTGATCTGCTGTTATAAATACACTATACAGTAAACACAGCAACAGAAAGCTCGCACAATGGGTTCACGAACACCAAAAGAGACGTTTGAAGCAAAGCCTTTTTAGTCTCCGTTTCCGTAGGAGTGTCGAGCCAGGTTCTGATCTTGCTGGCCAGGAATTCATTAAAAAACTCTCTGAATGAAAGCCTCCATCTCTCTGCAGTAGGTCCTGCTCACTAAGTGTAGCGGGGTTACGCGGGTGCAGCTGTAAGGCCTGATCTGGCAACGGCTCAGCAGCATCTCCGTCAGTAAACTAATCCAAGATTGAGCTGATCGGAAACTCCACGAGCAGGGTACAGGCTCTGCGCTGAGGCCACCCTCCCACCGCCTCCCTCCTCCTCTGGTCACAGACTTCAGTCTTTCAAGCTAGTCGCAGGAAGCCAGACATTCACGCCTTAAGAGCATGGCGAGGTTGGCCGAGGCTTTGCAACACAAAAACTTCCACAATCAGAGTGGAAAATGAACAGCAGCCAACAGCCAAGTGCTGGTAAGCAGCAGTTCCTCTCTCTCTCTCTCTCAGCCTGGTGAGTCTGGGTTCTCTGCAGCCTTTCTGGCAGGTCACTGTTAAGAAAAGCTATTCTGGTGGGATTTGTTGGACTGGTATAGCTGGGGGAAACAAAAACAACACTTTTACTGAAACAAAGAGAATTTGAAAGTAAATCCAGAGTGGAGCACTTAAAAAAACAGAATATTTTTTTTAATGTGCTCAATTTTCTTCCATTAGAAGCCAGCCCTACTTGCAAAGAAATTGACATAATGATCCCCAAAGCAAGATTAACTTAATTTAGGAAGATAGTACTGATAGGACTTTATAGCCTAATCAGATGCCTTGGAGATTAGATTTCTAAAAAGCACCTGCATAACTGTGAGCAAAATAAGGAGTTTTACCAAAACCTTGACTGCCTCCATTATAAAATTAGAACAGTACACTTTCAATTGCTTTTGCTTGAATGAGGATTTTTTTAAAAGCAAAGGCTAAAAGCTTACCTCTTTTCAATCCTTCCTATAATATCCAACCTGAGCACCCCTCTGGACTTTATAGATTCTAGCGGCATGATCAGCAACTTTATGTCTTGTGCAAAGCGCTCACGGCACAGCCAAAAGCAAAACCACCAACATTCCAGAAAGTGTCAGACTGCATCCATTCTTTCCAACATAACTGAATCCAAATTCAACGACATAGTTAGATAATGCTGAAGTATGTGCTGCTGATCAGCAGATTATTAGTCCTGTTGTAAATGTAGAGACAAGCTCCGTTTGAATGAGCTGTCATTTACAAGCAGGGCTGATGACAGGAGAGGGAAAACTTCTGTTAATCAGTAACCAAGTTGTAATAACTAATGATGCGGAGGAGGCAGACTACTTCCACACATGGATTTTTCGGTTTCAGTGAGGCAGAAAAAAAAAAGCCAATTTTTCTAGTCTGTTATGCAGAAAGGATCTAAAGTTCAAAATGACAACCACCACGGTGCATTTACAACCTGAAGCATATCAAAGGTATCTAAATACATTTCCCAAGACAAAGAGAACATGCTGGGACGGTGGGGCTGATGTAACCATGTTGCAACATCACCTGTAAGAAACAAGCAATGACATAAACATGATGGCAGGCATGTCCAGAGAGCTACTGTTCCAACTGGTCAGCTGCAAACAAGCCACTATGTTTTGAGCATTTCTTAGGAAAAGACAGAACAGATCATATAAGACTGAGTCATCATCAAGGGTTACTAGCTTAACAAAAACATTTCAATAAATAAATACATAAATAAATAATAATTGAAGCCTTAGACCAGAATATTTGATAAGGAATAAAGTGACGTAAGAACCCGAGTTAATCAGAAAATATGATTAAAACTTTAATTAATAGCATCTTGTGCAGCTCAGCAAAATTAGCTAGCATCTTCCACAAAGATGTGATGCAATAATAACTAATATATCGTTGTTGTTGTTGTTGTTTTTTCGTTATCTCTGTGATATCCTAAATAAAAACATATGTACACAAAACGTCTTTATCCTGCCTCATTTTTCCCGTTTTATCGTTTCAGAACCTGAGCTCGGCTTGTCAAAGCATCATGCTATAGGCTAACAGTGTTAGCAAACAGCTAGCAACATTAGCTTCCCTGTGAACATGTGTTTCTGGTAAACAGTGTTTTACTTGAATTGCTATAGTATAAAACCTTAATAGCAAAGCCAACACCTATTTATCAAGGCTCTTGGGAACATTAGACATTTTAAAAACAGTATTGAATCGTAACATTCGTTAGCTTTTCTTAAGACGAGCTAGCTTGGGATGTTCAAGATGTGCGGTAACCAAATACAAATGTAGCCATAACACAGTCCCACCACATGAATAATCAGAAGATTTATCGTTATAAAGATAATATACACCAAACGATCCTATGATTTCCATTTAAGCTAAAGCTAGCTACAGCAGCTGATGCAAGCGGATTATCAGCTTCTCTATTCATAAACACTTGCCTGGACAAACTTCAGGAATAGGTCGAATATCACTGCAAGTGTAGGTTGTCAGGATAAAACAATGATAAACCGCCTTGTTAGTCCTTATTCTGAAAAAGCCCATGCAGGTGGACTCCACAAAAAGAATGGTGACAGGCAGAAACAACGCATCAAAACTACAGCCTTGTCAAACTCCCAGACTCGTCCTCTTCGACCTCTCACCCCGTCGATATTATGGAGCTCAGGGACACAGCGCCCTCTGCAGGACAAATGCTGTCATGACATGTATATAATTTATTCTGCAATTACCCAAAAACATAAAGCTTAAAAAAAATACAAAAACTAATAAGTTCAGGATTGATTCACTTTATTGGCCGAGCATGTTTACACATTCTGTTAGCTCAAAATCTAATATGTTCAAGTATCTAAATACTGAAAACAAAACGAGTCTGGAGTCTTTCTTATAAATCATAAGGCAGGGAGTGATTCAGACATCTTGAAGCAGGATGTCAGCGCATGAGAGTCTCTCCTCAAGAAAAAGTGGGTTTGTTGACATTTTGAATCAGCCAAACACCAAACATAGCTCTCATAATAAGGCAGCAGATCATCCAGCAGCCACCATGACACTGTAACATGGATGCCGCTAGGTCTGGGTGAGAGGCATCTTATAGAAGTCCATTACAAAATGTTGAAAATAAAATTATAGAACAGCGCTGGAGGTGCCACGGGCAAAAAAGGAGGCTCCTTTATCATGGACTTTGTATTGAAAGAGTTTTTTCTGGTTGTGCTGCTCGTCACCTTGTCTCCTCCTCCAACAGACTTCTACCTGGAAAACAAAGAGTATCGTTGTTTTCATCAGTGTTTTACAGTTGGTGTACTCTGGATAGGAGGACTCAGGAATGAGTTTTGTATCAAGTTGACCACAAACATAACTGTAAATTTTAAAATTTTAGTAATAACAATTATAATAATATAGATTTTAATCTATGCCCAGCACTAATGAAAACAAAAACTATGTTTAGTTAAAGAATAAAAAAAATCATACCTGTCCATGGATGTCCTTGCAGTAGCCAGTGGGGAGACCCTGAACATGAAGAGCGAGGCTACACTGGTGGGACAAGCCCTTCAGGAGCCACTCAGAGCCTTCGTCTCCATCCTCCTCCTCGTCCCCAATGCAGCGTACTAGCATCACCATATTCCCCTGTGAATTCACATTCATTTAGTTATTTTTATTATTAAAATTAACATTTTGACTAAAATACAGTTATTGAAGATCAAACCTGTTGCTGAGAGCAGACTGTGGCTCTGCAGTAGTGACTGAAGTCCAACACGGCTCCTGTGCTGACCCCCAGACTCAGCAGCACACTGAGGTCATCCACCAGCAGCACAGGTGGTCCCCACTCCTCTGCCCCCTCCTCACTAATGTCTGAACCAATCAGACTGGACCGAACAAACTCATAGAGACTCTGCAGGCCGACGGCAGGATCCCTGAAAGTAGAGAAAGAAAAATAGACAAGAAAAATGAATAATCCAAAGTTAAATGGGGGTCATCTTTACTATACAACAAGAAAAAAAATGTGTATCATTTGCCTGTACCTGAGGAAGTTCATAGCCTGATTTTCAGTGTTGTTTTCATCTGGAATCAGAATTGACAGGGACTCCTTGAGTCCTTCAAGAAATACCAGCTGGCCTTTCTCCTTTGCTTGTGTTAAACTGACACCCTGAAATCACACATTTCACTCAAAAATGTTAAAAATTAGACACCACATCATTGTTTAAACACCCACAACAGAAGAAAGATGCTCACCAGTCGTTGACTGACTGCATTATAGTGACAAAAGGATTGCACCAGACCCAGAAAACACACTCTGCATCGGGCTAAAACACAGGTCAGATGTAATGGCTGTTCAAATATGAAATTACATTACATGTTCCAGTGACTAACTGTGAAACAACTCACCTCGTAGATAGAACGAGAGAAAGTGGTAAATGAGGAAAGAGGCGTCACCCTGTCTCTCTGAAACCAGGATAAATTCTCCCTAGTATCAAAAACAATGATGAGAAACAATGCTAAGCTAGCTGAAAACAACAAGTTAACTTAAATATAGTGTAGCAGCATATAAACAAGGCTGTACATATTATTAAAACAAATAATGACGTGTTAGAGAAGGTCTAATGTTTAAAATGTTGAATTGTTTACCTGTGTGAGGCTGTCCGGAGAGGCGTTCAGGATGCTGTTAAGCTCTGTAAACATGGTGCTAACCTACCTGGCTAAGCTAACTTATTCTTAATAACACAAACCAAACGTTTTTTAAATAAATTATTGCCAAAAATCCTTAGACAATATTAAAATATAAACTTATGTTTGTTGCATTTGTCACTTAAAACAGAAATACACTTTTGTGCAATGTAAAACCTCCGTTAATGCTAACGCCGCTAACTGCTAGCAGCTGGAGTGACGACAGCAGCCAGCCTGTGAACAAAGATATGTTTATGTGAAGAAAGAGGTCTCACTTTAAAGCATATTTCTGAAACAAATCAAGTACAGATAGTACTAAAAGGTCGTACGATAAATACGTTCAAAAATCAAATTGAAAACTAATATTTGCCATTTGTTGCTGTTCACTCACAAAAATATTTTTTGGTCTTTTTATTGTTTTAAGTTTTTAAAAAGAAGAATGAAAAACAAAATCTCTATCACTAATATATTTTTCTAAATAAATAAATAAATAAATAAATAAATAAATAAATAAATAAATAAATAAATAAAAAAAAAGTACATGTATACTAGGTAAAATTATATTCAACATGATGTAAAATCTATATATCATCTGTAAACTTGAGTTTACTATATTTTTGTCTTATCAATAATGAAAACTGAAAATGGACATAAAGCATTTATTTGTTTAGTTGGTATAGATTTTTCTTTATAGACATACTCATTATCTACTATGTATATTTATAGAATTTATAAGCTCAGCTACTATACATTGTGGCTTTATAAAATTAGGTTTGTGTTTTTTTATATTATTATTATTATTTCTTTTGGGAGGAATTGTCTAAAAAAACATTTTAGATCAACATCAGAGTAGTGACAATACTACAGTTTGCAATTATAGACGATCTTTGCCTGCACATGGTCTCTTCCTCGTTTTTATTGCCTTTTATTCAGTTTGCATGTAGCACCTCCTGTTGGTCAAAAGAGTAACAGCAGCTGAAGGAAACTTGTCAGTAGATGGCAGTATGTAGCTCCTAAAACAGCTCAGGTTGGGAAATCAGCTGTAAATGCAATGAATTTAAAAGTCCATCTGGTCTTTATTTTTCCCTCAGGACACATAAAATTCCCAAGTGAGGCTCGTTATTCTTAAATGTAGATGTTGATTATGGTGACACTGGTAATTATTTATTTTGTTTATGCTTAAATAAATAAAAAATAAAGTCAATATAATGTTATATTCTGGCAAAAAAATATATATATTCTTTAAAAATGAGTAATGGACTTAGAGTTTTATTTTATTTTTTAAACTCCAACCTCAAAATCAGCTCTTATAGACCTTGTAAGCACCTAAAGTCAACTGTTTTCAGCTAAAAATCTGCTTGCTGTGGTTTTAAAAAATAAGACTGGAGCTGAGAGGTGACAAAGCCAAAATAGGATAAGAATGTTTTAAGACTCTGTGAAAGAGAAAAAAAAGAAAAGATGGCTGCCTCACTATGCCCTTTCATATTAAAAGAAGACTGGTTCCATTTCTAAAAATATAAAATAAAATAAACCTTTGAGAAACACTGTTATAAATTTTACATTCAGACATGTTTTATTTCCACGTTACATATAAACATAATGAAAAGCTGAGTAAAACATTATAACTGACTGCAGCTAAATCTGCCTGCAAGAAAAAATAACATTTAAAAGACAAATGATTCGACCGCATTTATTGTTAAAAACAAACAAAAAAATGACAAAAAACATTTTTTATATAATGTAATTTATTGCAAAAACATAACCTGTAAGTGAGAAGACAGTTGTTATATGTCAGCGTAAAATTTGTGCGTAATAAAATCATCTTGCCCCTTTGCTACTTTCTTATAGGGAGTTGGCTGCTTCATGGTGAAAATGCTTAGATTAGTTGTTTCTAAGGAAATAAGTTAGAAGTTAAGATGATAAATACCTTCACCTGGTGGTATATTTATTTATAGGGTTCCTGCATTTAGGAATTTAAACAAATGACCCATAAAATTGTATGAATTTAGTGGTTTCAACTCCCTCACACGCCATATTTCTTGGTGTTTTGTTAAAGCACAGAAGGCAAAGTTCACATTAAGTTTTTCTTTTTACATTTCAGTTTCAGTTCTTCTCATGAACTCCAAAACAATAAAAGCAACAAACTCCATCATGAACTCATGTCCACAATAACCCGTGACAGGGACATGTGATGGTTGTCAGAGGTTGTAGGGACGTATTGTCCAGGGTTTGGGCCACTGTGAGCGAATACTTACCGGGCTGCATACGGAACAGGGAGGAGAGGGCGGGTACAAATCATCCTCCCACCTTAAAACCCGGCCCTTGGCTCTGCTGGTACCGTTACTGACAGTTTTGACACTTTCCCTGTTTGGGACTTGGGTTTTGGTTTGCGGCGTTCTGTACAGGTAGACGTCATATTTAGCAGCAGGTCTTCTGGAAGATTTTAACTTGGTCTTTTTGTTGAGGCAGAGCTCCAAGGCAATGGTCACCTTTGAGTGCAGAGAGAGACAGGTTAAGGAAATGTAAATCATAAAAATAAAACAGCAGATTTAATGGTTTCAGACATGACTGACTGGTGGTTAGTATCATGACTAATCTAATTCCTCAGAGTACGTGTTGAGGACTAGTATCAGCTGCCAGGTCAAAATCAACTCAAAATCTAAAATACTGAGATTTTGCCATTTTTGTGTTTCGATTGGCTGCGACACATGTGCTTCACTGTGAAAGAAGCTAAGCTAAGAAGCTAACTAGAAATAGTGTGCGTTGTAGAGAACCATCCTCTACTGAGAGGAGAGAAGTACCGATACAAACGATGTGGCTGTAAATGAGTCCTGCAGGCTTTATGAGATAAATTTAATTTAATTTGGAAGCCTTGTCAACACAGACTGGTTTTATTCACTTCCTCTGCTGCCATTGCTAAACTACAAGCAGACACTGTGTAGAAAATCAACGCTGTCATTCAAAACTCCTCCTTCTGTTCGCTGATTGGCCCAGGTAAAACACTACTAAATAAATCCTTGTCTATGGGAGAAATCCCAGACGAAGCAGAGAAGGGAAACTAGAATTGAGTGGAACTGCGTAGGAAGGCAATGGCCAGGCTAATAAAGTTGGGAAGTTGTTTAAAACATAAATAAAACAGAATACCATGGTTTGTAAATACTTTTCAACCTGTATGTATTTAAATTCAATCCAAAGACAAACTTTAATATTCAAATGGATAAACTTATTTAGATTTTTTGCAAATTCCTGCATTTTGAACAACTGAGCCTTTCGAGGATGCTCCTTTTATACCCAATCATGATACTCACCTGTTTTAAACCAACTTATTTGCCTGTAGAATGATTCAAACAGTTGTTTTTGAAGCTTTTGTTGCCCCCTGTCTCAGCTTTTTTGTAACGTGTTGCAGGCCTCCAATTCAAAATGAGTGAATAATTGCTAAAAACGAATAAAGTTTATTGCTTTGAACATTAAATAGCTTGTCTGTTTTGTGAATTTGGTTGTATTTAGATTGAAAAGGATTAGAAAAGCATTGTGTTCTGCTTTGATTTACGTCCCAACTTCATTAGAATTGTGGTTGTAGGTTGTGAACAGTAGTTTTCATGTGTCGTCATAGAACTGAATTAACACAACAAACACAAGTTTGGACTGTTTAAGGAGGTGAAGTATCACTACAGTCATTTGTACCCAAACAAAGAAAACTTTTGAAAAAAAAGACCGAGAGCAAAGGCGGAACGTTTTCACATGAACCTCATCTTCATCTTCCTCAGACTTCAGTCTCTGCTGAGGCCAACTGTTGGGACACATCACTTTCAGCTCTCTGAAGATGCTGCCATCACACGGTCCTGCTGAGAAACCAGTGTGTGTGTGTGTGTGTGTGTGTGTGTGTGTGTGTGTGTGTGTGTGTGTGCGGAGCAGGAGAACCGGGGAGTCGCTCTGTTCTGAACTGGTAATGAATCGACAGATTTCCATCAGATCAGAAGAAAAAAAAAATTAAAAAAAAGCAAGTGAGTTTGATCAGCATCCTCAGAGCCTCATTAGTAAACTAGACAGTGCCAGACTCATTTAGAAATATGGAAGTGTGGGGATGGGGAACACTCCAGCACTTCTTTCAGTCTTTTCTGTTCTTTTCAATCCTGGCTGGCAGATTTGTGAGGTCCACTGTGTGCTTCTGTGTGCCTGCACCACAAAATCTGCTCATCTTTGTCTGTGCCTTCATGTGGAAACATTTATTACACATATAAAACTACATTAAAGAGTTAGTGTACATTAAACTCACAGGACATATTTAAGTTTGAATCAGTCATGATACACGAGGATCCTGATTCCACCCCACTATCAGCCAATCAGCAGCTTCCATCTGGCTCAATGCAGAGCATCAGAGGAAGACATCAGCTATGCTCATGTTGCTTTTCCATAAACCGTATTACTTTTTCTTCTAAAATATATTTGGAAAAAGAAAACTATTTGTATTTAAAACTTTGCATAATTTGAAGGGATGCCAGTTCTAAATGAGTCATTTTTTTACGTTTAAATCCTTCATGGGGTCTATATAAAGGGGAACTGCAGTGCTCCACAAGCCCCGCCCCTTTTCTGAGATGTAGCATGACAGAGGGGTTTACGACAATATAGCTGCACAGAAACTTTTTATTTACAAATGAATTAAAAGATGTCAACAAGGGAAGACTTGTTCATCCAGCCTCACATGTTGGAGCCAGAGGAGAATGAAGACCACCAATCTTCTTATTTAGCAGTTCAGTCACAAATAATTTGATGTAATAGCTCAGAAAAGGTCATAGGTTAAAATATATGAGACTAAATTCTAATTTTCTGCTTTTCCGAAACTCTAAACACCAGAGTTGTAAAGTAACTAAGTACAAATACTTTGTTACTGTACCTAATGAATTTTGGGGTAATTGTGCTTTACTTGAGTAATTATTTTTCAACCTAATTTTAATTTCTACTTCTAACATTTTCACACAATTATCTGTACTTTGTACTCGTTACATTTTGTAATAAAAGGCAAGAAGTAAAAAGTTGTTACTTTTATTTAATTTTTGCTTGTTTTCATTCCAGCATCCTTCATTATTGTAAAAATAAATACTATCCATTGTGCTTCCTAGATAGATTTAATTTAATTGTGGTTGAATGAGAAGTATAAACATATAAAATTCTGATACAGTATTAGTTTGTACACCAACAAATGATGTCACACTCCAGCAGGACATATTCATTAAAAGGACTGTACTTAAGAAATATTTGTATTTCATGAATTATTATTGCATTTGGCCGCAGCCCTCAGATAGATTCACCTTTCATTTTGGGGAAAAGGTTGGGCAGCCTTGTTAATTTTCCTGATTTACCTTTTATAAATCATTGATTGTTTGGATAAAAAATATCAGTTAAATATATCATATAGGGGACAAACACAGTGATCTTTGAGAAGTGAAATGAAGTTTAAATGATTTACAGAAAGTGTGCAATAATTGTTTAAACA
>JARVGW010000564.1:3230250-3255839 GCA_031762495.1 Anablepsoides rubrolineatus | reverse complement strand
AATCATATCAACTTCATTTCACTTCTCAAATATCACTGTGTTTGTCCCCTATATGATATATTTAACTGAGATTTTTTTATCCAAACAATCAATGTTTTATAAAGGTAAACCAGGAAAATTAACAAGGCTGCCCAAACTTTCGCATACCACTGTATATAAACTGAAACAGCTGGACTAGTGCATCCTAAATTTAACATAAATTAATTATTTTAATACAAAAGTCATTTCTGTATTGTTTTGGGGAGGTCACTTCCTAATAAATGTCATTACAGAAAATCTAGTTGATCATTTTAAATTAATAATTTTACTTTTAATACTTCAGTACAAAAAATATCAGATACTTTAGGACTTTTACTCAAGTAATATTCCTAAAGGAGACTTTAACTTTTACCAAGTAATTTTCTGGTAAGAAACTTGTACTTTTACTCACATATCATTTTGTAGTACTTTATACAACACTGCCAAACACACAACAAAATGTATTTACCAGCTAAAAAGGTGCCTTTCCATGATATGTCCCCTTTAAATTAGGATTATTTTATGCTGCATTTATTTGTTAACATTCTTTACAACCTCAGCTATTTATGAGTGTTTTATAGCTTTGTTATTATCAAATTTCAGAACGTAAGGATTTGTTTTGGCTGTTCTGATCCACATCTTTTAACACCAGATCCAATTTGTCACCAACACGGAAACTAAATCTGACTGAAGTCTTGATGAGGACAGTTTTATCTGATGGGACAGATTAGGCTTGTCTGCAGGGTGAAGCGCTGAGTCCAAAGTGGAGCTGATGGATGTTTTTAATTCCCTGATGGTCTGTGGCAAATTACTAGATGACAGTCGAGCCGCACGAGTCTTTTAAGCCGTTCGGTCTGTCCTGTCTGGGAGCGAGCACGTCTGAAGGCGGAGGGGTCGCAAAGTTTGGATTTAAAAAACGGCAGCTTCAAACCCGGTTTCCATGGCAACAACGGCCCCGAGGATGCATGACATCGCTGCCAGCAGCAATGAGTGAAAGTGAAAACGAAAAGGGACACGATGAAGCAAAGATGCTGCTTAAACGCTCAGAGGGCTTCAAAAACCAACACATTCATGTTCTGTCTGAGTCACTTTGTGTGTGAAGATGCTGCTATTGAAACTTGTCTTTTCACATTGTCTCCAAACAGGATAAATAAACAGGAAAAGAGACATTTTTCACTCAGTTGGTTTGACAAATATTGAGCTAAAATTAGGTGTGGAAGTAGCTGATCTATCCTCTGATAATTGTCTGAAACAAAAATATTGAGAACTCTATCACTTCTCTTCTAGTCCAAGAGATAGACCATGTTTATCTGCATAAAAAGTACCAGCAATTCTGATGGTACCCCATTAAACTACATCCCTTTCAGGTATAAAAAAAACATTTCTTACAAAATTTCTCCCGGACACAAAGTCAGATTTCAAGATTAATGCTAAAAATCTGACCGTAATCACCAGATCTTTTGCTTCACATCTGTTTTTTTTAGTACCAAAATGTTAAAAACTGATTACTTAACTAAACTAATATTGAACCTATGAAGCCATTTACAGCTGGCATCCACAAAAAGGGCCAAAAAGTGTTAAAATTTGAGCTTATCGTGCACTTTCCCCAACTGTTCTGTCAGTATTTCCTAAACTGGCAGCAAAAATATTTTCAGACACTCATTCATATTCATATGATGATCTTAGAAACGTTGTTCTTTTAACGGACAGGGCTTTAATTTGAAATAATGAACAGGCAGTTTTCAGGAAGCCGTTGAACCCCACCTCCATCCCTTTTTATTTCTGTCTTTTGATAAAGCCCACTTGTTGCCATGGTGTCTGCTGGTACTTGAAGCTTCTCCTCTGTTCACCCTGTTTCTGTGTTGTAATGTGTGTGTGTGTGTGTGGATGTGTGTGTGTGTGGATGTGTGTGTGTGTGGATGTGTGTGTGTGTGGGTGGGTGTGTGTGTGGATGTGTGTGTGTGTGTGTGTCAGAATGTGTCTGAGTGTGTTAACGCCTGGCAAATACCAAGAGAATATTAATTGCTGCTGTTGCTGTTTTTTTGCTTTTTGCCATTCTGTTTTTTTTAAAGTCTTTTATTTTACCTTTTGGGCGGTCTGAAAGCTTCCTCAGTCCTCTGTCTTTTTATCTGAAGAAAGGGAAGGGTACCCAGACCCCCCCCACCCTCTATCCATTACCCCTCAGCCCTGGGAAGGGTCTAGAACAAAGCTGTTGTTACTTTTCCTGTGAACCAAAGGAGGAACTTTACAAAAGGCTGCAGGCCTCATCTGAGGCACATTCATCGCTGTTTATCAGAGAACAAGCGTGCGTCTGTGGGAACCAGCTTTGAGAACAGTGTCAATATTTGTCTGCACGGTTAGAAATTTCAAATTAAGACACGACCGAAACAGAATTAGAACATTTTGTGACTGAAGTGAGACAAATAAACCCATTGTTTGCAGGAATGTGACATTTTCTCAAGCTGATTTTTAACAACCCAACATAGAAGTCTGCAGATGTATTAATCATCTCTGTATGTGCGCTCCAAAGTGATTGTATTTTGCAGTTTTAAGCATGTCAGCATCTGCGTGTCCAGCTGGAAACAGAGTAAGCGTCTCTGGAGGAAGGAAACGTGCAGAAGCAGCAGACTGCTTCTTGGTGTTTGTTGTCATGATTTATGTGCTGCGAGGACAATTTCTCAACCAGGAGAGCCATCGGAGATGAAAAACCTCAGTCACATCATTGACTCGCTGATTTTTTTTCCTGTTTTCATCCATATTTCATGGGGATATGAGCAACTTGCCATGCTTAATGTTTTACAGAATAAAGAAGAACCAGTCATCTAATCGTATCTGCAGAGTTTCTCCCACACTGGGTGGTTGGGAGAGGTTGTGCAATACCGTAAAATTACCGTAATACCAAATTAGAAGTGCAAAATTGAACATAAGTTTAATTTAAAGTTTTAAAACCCCTCAACAGACTGTGTTCCACTGGTGGGCAAAAAACGGTGCAGTTGCTTTTAAACATTTCCAGATGCTACCGGGGACTTTTATTTTAAAAACAAGGACATCCGACAACATTCTCCAGTTCTTACCTTTAGTTTTACACCCTTGCAAAAAATAAAATATGTTGAATGGCTTTTACGTAATTTTAGGGGTGACTGTTAAGGGGTTAATTTCTTTTAAAACTTATAGGCTTGTTTATAAGAATTTAAAATCAAAACAACTCAACATTTCACAACCCAAAAATGAAATGTACGGAGTCGCATGCAGCTTGCAGCTCGGCACATTTCAGGTTTGAATTGATTCTAGTAATCTGGAGTAAATCAAAAGTAGAATTTGATTGTTAAGTAAGAACCGCAGATTGTGGAAATAAAGAAATCAGAATGTGTTTAACCCCGACAACAACTAAGTGAGAGGAAAGCACACATATGACAGCAAGGAGCAAAGACGTTGCGTTCAAAGCCATGCAGAGAGCGTCGGATTTCAGAGGGAAGGAAAAAGCGGGACACGGAGGAAAACACAGGATCCAGAGAGGTCATTTTAAAAAGGTTTATTTCAACAACTGTCTGAATTTCATTTGTTTATTCTTTGTCTGAAGTTCCAAAAAAGTACAAAAAAAAAAAAAAACAAGTACATCAAAGGATTAGAAACCACATCAATCAAAACCAAGACACATTGTGTTGCTTCTTTTAAATGAATCCAAGCAAAACAATTTTTTTCCCCAATATTTATACATACTCACTGGATTAGTCAGACAAACATCGAAACCTCTCAGTAGCATTATCGTTTTTTTGTTTTCTTTTACAACAACTTTTTTACGCACGTTTTAAACTTCTGTATGATTTCTTTCTTTTTACAAAATACACCAATGCAGGCAGGGAAGGGGGAGGTGTGTGTGTGTGTGTGTGTTGACATATAAGCGTGTTCATCTTTTCACAGTATGTGTATGTGTCTCATGTTTGTGTGTGAATGTGTTCAGGTGATAAAAGAAAAAGACAGAGCGGAGTGACAGCGACGAGAGGGGCGGGGCTTCAAAACAGGGGGCGTGGTCAACTGTAAGGAAGCTGTAGGGTGAGGCGGGTAGGGGGTGGGGTTACTTTCAGCCGGGGCGGGGTGAACAGGGACGGTGGTGTACGTTTTTTTTTGGCCGCTCGTGGCAGTGGCGCCGTGTCGGAGACGGTTGCAGACTGAGTTGGTTGGCTGGTTTGTTGGCAGGCTGGTTGGTTGACCGGGTTCGGCTCGCTCGGCAACAAAGGTGGGGTTTACAGGGGGGGGGTTTACAGGGGAGGCGGGGGGGGGTCCTGTTGCCGGCGCACCTCGTAGTTTTCTGTGTCGTGTCGTCGGGTTGCTCGTTTTTGATTCACATCATGTTGTTCTGCAGTGAGTTTACCTCCGAGGAGTTCTCCTCGCCCAGGACCTTGTGGTTCTCGTGTTTGGGGGTCAGAGAGTTGTGGATGTTGAGGGCGTCGTCTTCCTTGGGCGGAGCCTTCACCGGGTCCTCCAGCTTGTTCTGGGAATGAGGATCGTCCTACGTGTGGGTGAGGGGTGGGGGGTAAAAAGCACAATGAGAAACACGGCAGCGGGAATCAAATCCGTGTTCAGCTGTGAAACTACAAAAGTGCAGCAAAGAAATCACAAAGTAATATTTGTATTATAGAAACAATTTGGTCACTTGCAGTTTGTCTAAAACCAACATGCAGTGCCATTCATGAAGTTTTACATTCTTTGTGCAAAAAAAATATAATTTAATCTGCATTTTTTGTTTGATAAGATTTGAAAAAGCAAAAGTAAATTTTGTTTCTGATTCATCAAAGCAGGTCAACAAGTTTCATGCTCCAAAACTAGGGGTGCAACCATACAGAAAATTCACCATTTGGTTCGAGACTTTAGCGTCACGGTACGACATTTTTCTGATACAAAAAAGACAAATTTCCATGCCCTTCTTAACTTGTAATTTATTCAAATAAACATGAACATTTGTTTAACCTCAAAAGTACAGTTTTTAAATTAAATGTTGCTGAAACAGCAAGTTTCTCAGTGGATCTGCGCTCGACTACGCAGCCTAGATGGAGTAGTCGAACACAGATCCACTGATCTTTCAACACAGAGCATCTTCAGGAGTGATAAAATAAATGTTAAAAATCTGTATTGTTCCATATATAGTGTTGAACCTAAAGCACTATATTGATATGTTTGATACAGATACGTGTATTGTTGCACCTCTATCCCTAATGATGTGTTCAATCATCATGCCTTAAAAAAAAAAGAAAATAATTAAAGTATTTTTATATATTTCTTATTGGCTCGGCTACAAATGTTTTTCACGTTCAGTGAAAAAGTGACTACAGAAGCCGAGAGCGGCCATTTTCTGCTTAGAATTCTTTTTCCGTGGTTTTCTCGTGATAATGACATATTATGTCGTCATCATGAAATAACGAGGAGTGTTTTCTCGAGATGATGAGTTATGGTTTTCTTGTGCATCACTCAGTAACAATGGAGACGGCCCAGTCCCCTCAGCTGGTCACTGATAAACTTTATAATATCAGCAGGATCACTGTGTAAACACCTGCTGAGCTCTGGCCAGCCGTCTCTTGAAATGACGAGGGCTGATATGAAAGTTATCTGTAGACAAACAAATCCCAATTTCAGGCTGTGTAATGATACAAAAATGACACAGGATTATGTACACTAGGCTGCCTTCAGACACAGGCCACACTTGCAAAAGAGATCTGCAATTGGATTTGCCTAAGTTAATAATGGTAAATAAGTAGTAAACTTCATCGATGACCAGCTGAGAGGACCTCTCTTCATTGTTACTGAATGATACACAAGAGGAAAAACATCTGGAAATTAACTGGTTATCATGAGAAAACTATGGAATAAAAATTATATGTGAAAAACAGCAGCTCTCAGCTTCCGTATTTGACTCCTGATGCTGTGAACAATAAGATTTATTCTGTCTGCTCTGCACCGGCTCACACCCTTTGATATGAAATCATGCATGTAAAAGTTTAAACTGTAGATTTTCAAAGAAATAAGAGTGAACAAAAAATCCCTGAATCTGATACTAATACGCAATGTGTTGTATATATGTTATGATATTTTACTGGGGTATCTTTATGTTATCATGTTTTAGGGTAATAAATCATTTTAAAACCGCAGGCAATTCTTCAAATGCTGCAAACATGGAGCCAAATGTTCATGACAATCAAGAAATACCCGTCATAAAAGAAAAAAAAGCAGCTGTTTTTGTTGTCTGACTGCTCCACTGTTTGAAAACCAAAATGCTCAGATGGCATTTTGTTTGTCTGAGGAGATGCTGAGGTGAGCTGCATGAGCGACAGATCCCCCCCCCCCTCCCAGGAAGCACATGCACATCCACATGCAGGACTCACACAATGCATCCCGTAAACAGAACCGAGCGCTCATGCGGACCACCTCCCATCGTTTAAACACCTAAAAGTAAGAACGAATAAAGGGTCCACCCTGGCTGATCTGTGCGTACCACCATCATACATACCCAAACAGCTGATGTGGGGAGGGGGGGGGGGCATTACGTTTAGTGGTTTTAGTTTAATTCATCTGCATTTAATTAAGGTCAGAGGGGGAAATAATTGATGGCAGAGTCCATTTGAGCTGTTTTCCAGCCTCTCAGCCCCATTAATTTTGCATGGCATCATCGACTTGGCTGCATCCAGGCATCCCGGGGCGTCAGTCTGCGCCTTTTTGTCACATTCACAAGCACGCTGGAGGGTGCCCACCCATTACGGACACACACACACACAGAGCACAGTGAGATGTGAACGTTCTCATTCACACACACACACACTCACACACACATTAAAACCCAGACCCTGAGGCCTGTGCCGTTTGCAAAACATTCCCTAAGTGAATGTTTGCGTTTGAACTTAATGGCACTTTTAGAAAAGGAAGAGCAGTGAAAGAATTTACCCGATGACCGTCGGCCTAGATAGTAACTTCAGGCAGGACGTGTGGGTATGTCACTTCCATGGTTACGGGATAGGGGCCCTCTGTCCTCCCGTCAGCATGAAACTGGAAAATGTTTTGTGTTTGTTGGATTTTATCGTTGCTGTGCATGGGTGGGGGGGTGTGGGCAGTGGGTGGAGCACAGAGTCACAAGGACTTTTTGTGTGGGAGTAACTTTTAGGAGAGTGGGAACAGAGATAAACAGGGTTCTGATGATGGAGATGATGATGGAGGCACACGGATGGTTTCTGGCGTTTGCTTTTATTTTTTTACCTGCGGATATTTGTTGCTACGTTGCTGCAGGTGTTAGCCTGATGCTGGTGTGCTTCTCTAAATGCATCGCTTGGCTTTTAACTTCAGGTCCAGCGATTAGTCAGAGTCGAAAAAAAAATCCTCCTCGAATTTACAGCTACTGTAGCTCTGACAGCTGAATTTACTGTCTGAGCTGAATTTATTTACTATATATGCTGTGTGGCTGCACTCGATCGGATTACTTTGAGGGGGAGATCAGGGAGAAGAAAGAAACATAAAGAGTTTTATTACTGAAGGGAAATAAATGTTGTCTGTGTGTTTGTGTTTAAGACGTTTTTTTTCTTTTACTTGCAAGATTTTCATCTTTGGTTAGGCAGGTGCATGTCACGTGTGAGGAGATTCAAAAGTGTTTGATCCTTAATTAAAATTTCCAAAAGAAAATTAAAGGAGACATGTCATGTTTTTAAATTGCATAAAGTATGGAGGACTGAAACTGACATAACTAAAAGCCAAAATATATAAATGAACATATAAATGAATAAATAAATGCACTTAAAATGCAGCAATTAAATTAAAAACAGAGAACTTTATCTCATGTTTTATCATTTAATTGACCTTCATATATATTTTCCCAGCTTAGTTCTAATAAATTATAATTATTGTATTAATTATTAATTAATGTAAATTATAATATACATTTTACTGTTTTTAAAAGTATATATTTTTTGTTTTTTCTTTCACTTGTACATGCATTTGTGTCTTTTAAATGTTTATATTTAATTATTTTTTTGAATAATTTTTCCCACATGTCTTTTTATTTCCATGTGTTGTTTTTTTTTTTTTACATTTCTTTGTCTCCTGTATTTGCATTACCTTATGCATTTCTGCTTCATTATGCAAATAAGGTGAGCGGGGGGCTTCTTGGGTCAGCTCCTCTCCTATTGGTCAACAGATAGGAAGGATCCATGTGCAGATCTACTGTGCATGCTTGTTCTGCATCAAGATTTAGGTTTAGTTAAAAACAAAGGAACAGGTTGTTACCGTTGTTTTAAACTAAACATTAAAGCACAAGCATGCAGTCAAAATGCACATTAATTTTACCAGATCTAAAAAAAAATCCTCATTTTATGATAAAAGAACTCCAAATTTACTTGTTTGCTTTGGAGTGTTTTTTCTAAAACCTCGTTAAAACAGCTGTTTTAATGTTTTATTTTACATACACATCAAAAATCCCAGCTAAGTTACAGGCTATTCATTGTTTTTGTGATGGAATTAGTTTTGTGCCTTCAAATGTAATGCTGAGTCGTAAAAAATAAGGCCCAGTATAAATGCAACATATATAATAATTATTCAGTATGAAGTTCTTTTTGTTCGTTTTTACTGATTACAGCAAATAATCAAAGATGTGGTGCATATAGGAAGAAAGAAAAACCTTTTTTTAACCTGCATTGATCATTTTTGCACTTTTGGAGCATAAAGTGTTTAAAAAAGGCCCAGGTTTTTAATTTGTTTTTTTGTTATTTGTATTTTTTCTTTGTTCAGTAAGTGAGCCGTCGGGACGGGTGACTGACAGGGCCACAGTAACAATGACAGAGCTGTTTGGGAGTGGGGGTGGGGGGTGACAGGGAGTCGGGACTATCTGACAGGTGAAATTTGGTCTTACCTCACAGTCGGATTCCTCTTTGGTCTTACACTCCCAGGTGTATCTGCTCATGGTTTTCTGAGGGGAGGGGGATGGGGCAAAGGGTTATACTCCTGGAAAACTATACAAGGCATCCTCAGAGAGAGAGACAGACAGGGACGGAGAGAGAGAGAGAGAGAGAGAGAGAGAGAGGAGCTGAAGAAGCAGCAGATCAGAGGCAATAAGAAGCAGACAGGAAGAGACAGAGATAAAACAGACTGAGAGCTGGAGACAGGGACTCTCAGATGTCAGCTGATATTCCCAGCTGGCTGCAGGCTCTGGAATCACAGACGCTCTGGTGCTGCTCGCCTCACAGTCACCAGAACATTCAGGTTCACAGATTTCCGGTGAGGTTCTCAGACGAGCTCAGTGGCTTTATTTACAGGGAGGGCTGTTTTAGAGGGGATTATTGAGGGAAAGATGTTGGGTCTGAGTGTTAGAATGGTCTGGATTGAATAGTTTAAAGTGTTTTTGTTGTTTATATTAAACTGAGAGAAGCTTAATGATTTAGTTTGTTTTATTTTCATCCAGTCTGATTTTAGATTGTATAGCACTTTGATTAATTTATTGTCTGACCCCAGAAGTGAGTCAGTTAGGTTTTTATGATCTTTAGTCACTCTTATAATGCTTAGACCCCCCTTATCACTTCAAAATCCTTCTAAATGTTTTATCTAGTTTGTTTTTGGTTTGAAAAACTGTTGCAAATTTGTGACGCACTCTCTCTGTGACTGTTTTTATGAAGTAAATGCTGCATTTGCTTCCTAATTTTCAACCTGTGATGACCTCTAAAATCTTAATGGGTGGTTCGATTTATAAATAAATAAATAAACAGTTATGAAATCAGTACATAAAGCCTTACGAGTAAAATAAGGAAAGAGCTCTAAAATAAGTTAAAACAAATTCCTTACATTGTAAAATTCATTAAAATGCAAATTTAACATCTTAAGTAGCGGCTTGAAAGTTTCAAAGCAAGTAATTTAGTTTTTTTTTATGAAAAAAAAGAAATTAAAGAGAAGCTTATGTGGCATAAAGTTCCACGCTTAACTGAAGGTTTGCTGCTTTTTTTATTAGCCTCAAATTCTCCGGTTCTGAAATAATTATAATTTTTTGAAGCTGATGAGCAGAAAGCCTTCACAAATTTAGGGAATTAAGACAAACAAAAGCATATTTGTGAGAGGAAGGACAAGTTTTTGTGCAAACTGAAAACATTTTTTTTTTCAAATTGAACTCTGCTAAGTGAAATTGGAAATTAGGATTTATTATTAGGATTAGTTAGAGTTAATGTTAGGGGGGTTATAATAAGAATTTGGACATTTAAATGAATGAAACTGAACTGTTTCTGCCAAAACAAGTTGTTTTTACAGATTTAATGTTTTTGAATAAGCTCCTTAAATTGAATAAAATGGTTCCTTTTGCATTCTTTTTGGCAGATTCCTACATTTTCTGGTGTCATCCTGACCAACTGCTAATTTGAAAACTGGCAGCAGAAATATTTGCTGCTTGAGCCAAACGATTCTCCTACAATCTTCCAGCAAAAATCCTTGTCAAAGCAAAGCTTACTAAAAAATCTGAGGCTATCTTCATGTGTTTCTGAATCAGGTGTTTTAAAAAGTAGCTAATAAATACTATTCAACCCAGTGGATTAAAAAGTTTGTGCTTCTTTTTAGAGTGGGAATGGAGGAAGGCTAAAAATGATTTTGTATGTCAGGGTGAAAATGACTGATTGTTACAATGAATTAAGGGGACTAATTAAATATAAAACTAGTTCAGGGGGTGGGGATGAGAATTACAAGTTTGATGCATTTTTCCTTTAGTTTAGAAGATGAACAAAACTACTGGTGGAGTTGTTAGAGGGTGGTACCACATCTTAAAAATACCTGCAGTTAAAATAAAGTCTTTGCTGTAGCGCTACAACACATGCTGCTACAACTACCAGCTACCCATGCTTCTGTTCATGAGGCTGTCCGCTCTCTGCCGCCCCCCGAAGGTCGCAGCAGGATGTTGCATCGCAGATGTTTATCCTGATGACGAGCATCTTACCTGTTCCACATCTCTCCCAGAAACCCTGCGTTCCCACCCACCCTCAGGATAAACACGTTACAGAAACATTTTGTTGTTGAACGTAAAGATTCGTAAACAGAAACCAAAGCCGAGCTGCGGAGGCTGACATGGCCACCAGGTGGCGCATGTTAGCGACGGAGCAGACATGCCATGACATACTGATGCAGAGAGGTGATCAGAGAGAGGAGGAGAGGGTTAGAAGGAGGCGGGGTGGGGGGAGGGGCCACACAGCCAGGACGTCTCTCTTTGATTGGTCAGATTAAAGCCGCGGCGGTCCGATTATGATGACAGCCTACAAATATTCAGCAGCTTTAACCTCTAACCTACAGTTGTCTCTGTAGTCTCAATCACCCACAGAAGTGATTTCTGCTGGTCCTGCTCGTTGAAAAAGCTGAAATAATGTTTTCATTTGAAATAAACAATAAACTATTAAATATAATAAAACTATAAGTGGTTCTCAGAGTTGGTTGGTCATGAAACTCATTTCCAGAAATCAACTTACTTTTAAAAATGATAGATTTTCACAATAAATATTACAATAAAATGAAAAAAGCAGTCATAAATTATTAAAAAATGATAATATGGTTGCTAAAACTGGTTTTGTTGTTATTATGTTCTTAATTTAGAGGATTTTAGGAAGGATTTTATGTTTAAAGCAGAATGTTACAAGTCTTGGTATCAGTCTGTGGGTTGGAGGCTGTAAAGTTTGGGCACTGAGCAATTTATTTGTCTTGTTTTAAAGAAAATATGTAAATTTAAATTTGCTTAACTCAGTTTAGTGGAACCAGTTGACATAACTTGTTCAAGTAAAATCAACACTTCCGTTTTTAGAGTGCATAAACTTCTTTCATGATGAGTTCGGTCATTTTTTTTAAATATTGTTTTATTAGGCAAAGAATATTATTGTTTGAATTTATTTGATGGAGTAAAGGTGCAGATATTATAAGATTTTGTTCTTCTTTCTGCTGCCTTTCATTTTAGTAGTCATTTGTATTTTTTTATTGTATATAATATTTTGCTTTGTTTTTTAAATTAAATGAATATACAAAAATAATTAATTTGCAGCCTATAACGAGGTGTTAAATTGTAAATTCAAGAAGTAAAAGTATCATTTTGATGTTTTTACTATAACAAAATAAAAGTAAAAGTTGGGATTAATAAAAATAAAAATCCTCAAAAGAATTACTTAAGTAGTTTAACAAAATAAATGTACTAATTTACTCTACACCTCTGATTTTTTTAGGTGTTTATTAAATCTTTATATTGTTTATGTTTCACCCTGTGAACAATGGCTCCTACATATTAAAACTTATGAAGATTTTCTTTGTTTATTAATTTATATACAATATTATTAAATGTAAAACTTAAAAAATATGAGAAAAACTTTGATTTCTAAATGATTTTATACGCATTTAGACTTCTTTGTCCAATCATCCATCCTTGCTCTTGGACCCCGCCCACCCCCACTCCTTTAGCGTTTGCCACCTCAGAGTATCAGAGAATACTCATGCCCATGCATTTTGAGGGGGGAGTCGAGGGGCCCGGGCAGGATTTTGAGGGGGGGGCAGGGAGATGCAGAAAAAAGGGGGTGAGAGAGAGAGAGGCGAGAACCACGTTACCTGACAGATAATGTTATCATAGTAAGCCAATGCACGGGCATGAGGGACGTTAGGAGGGGTGTCGCACAGTTTCCTTACATTTGGGTGGGAGCCCTCAGCGATGGTGGACAGCGAGAAATTATCATTGTGCTGCTCCGATGAAGGCCGGTACTTACTGCTGGGTGTCGGCAGGGGGGGGGGGAGAAAGGAAGGAGGACAGGAGGGTAGTGCAGAGAAAGAAAGAGGAAGATTTGAAGCAGAAGAAGAAGTTGGAGAAAAGCACAAGAAAGAAAACAGATCAAATATCAAACAAGAACAGAAACAAAAGATCACAGAAAGGATGGAGAGAAAAGATTGTCAGAGAGGAGAAACAGGAGGGGGAGGGGAGCAAGAAGCAGCGTTAGCAGGATTTTAACAAAAAAAACAAACAAACATAAGCATTAATCTGTGATGCAACAAAGTGTTACCTAACAGACAAGCAGGCTACAACACTTCCTTTCATATTGATTTATCTGTTAAACACAGTCCTCCATATAGTCCTCCATATAGTCAAAACAACATATTATCCTTGAGAAAACAATTGCTCCAGATTAATGAGTCATACACAGAATCTATAAACTTCTAACTATATAAAAGTTTTAAAAAAGCCAATTTGCCCCCAAACATCTCAGAGAATAAACTCTAACAGCAGAACTCAGCTGTGGTTTCTGAGAACTTTCACCACACAGAACAATGATGTAACCGTTTTTGTTTTTTTTTTTACTTTAAAAGGTTTTTACAGTAATTGAGCTAAATTACCTGCTTTCAAAGATCACTTCACTCTTATGAAGGAGAATTAGTCAGAAATGTTACAGGACTAATCCAGTTCTGACAGTTAGGAGCAAAATCTACACCTGATAAAATAAAAACATCAAAATCAAGTTTGTGCAACTGCTCCATTTTTTTATTTTTATAGGCATTTAAATCTTTTAGCAAACATTCACCAACAACTGATTACAGCTTTGCTCTATGCTCTATCATTGGTTTATAAATGTGCATATAAATGGCTACAGTTAAATTAAGCTCTAGGTTCAATCAAATATCTTTTATCAATATCAATAATTTATATGATATCGTTTAAATTGTTTTGCATTAGGCATTAAATATTTGAAATGTTTAAATTCCTTTATTTTTTTTTCTTAGCAAGGAGGTAAAAGGTTTTTTAAAATACATATAAAAGTTTAATTTTGCCTCTGAACATCCAAAGATTTCATTTATTCATTCATCATTGTCATTTGATTCAGTCCAAAATTGATCAAACAAAAACATGAAGTTTTAAAGTTGAGCTGCAGAATCATCAGTTAGCTGCTCTTTAGTAAGAACAATATAATATGAATTATTTCGCCTGAGTTAAACTATATCCAAATGCTAAGTGCAACAGGGGCGGAGCCAGAGGGGTGGCACCTCTGGCACCTGATTGTCCACTGCAGGTGCCTCCCATAACATATTGACAAGTGGGTGGAGATCCTAGAGTTTGTATTTGAATTTAGATTTAGTTAAAGATTGTTTTCTGATAGCCAAATGTCTGAATTATAGCCCTTTATAAAATTAGCATTAGTGGTTAGCTTAATTTAGGATTAGCATCCACAATCGGCATGTGATTATTCTTAGCTACTGAAGTCAGAAAATGGCTGAATTATATGGTTTTAAAGTTAGCTGTGGTGGCCATCTTGAATTTTTGATTAGCATTTAAACTGTGGTAAAGTTTTTGGTTACTTCTACTGATCTTCAGGTTTTTATGTCTAAAAATGGCTGCATAGTAAGTCGTGACTAACATTCAACATGTTTTTAATGATTCTTTAAGGCCCTGTCACAAGATGACATTTTAGACAACTTATGAAATTATTTTTACGTCTAAATTTTGGGGTGCAACGATATAAAAAATTCACGATTCGGTTTGGTTCAATGCTTCGTCTCACGGTTTGATATTTTTCCGATACAAAAAAATTTCCATGCCCTTTTTAACTTGTAATTTATTTAAATTAATTATGAACATTTGTTTAACCTCAAAAGTAGAGTTTTTAAATTAAATGTTGCCGAAACAACAAGTTTCTCAGTGGATCTGAGCTCGACAATGCAGCTTAGGTGGAGTAGTCGAACACAGATCCACTGATCCTTCAACACAGAGCATCTTCAGAAGACAAGTGATAAAATAAATTTAAAAATCTGTATTGTTTGATTCAAGCGTGTATTGAACCTAAAGCACTGTATTGAATGGTTCGATACGGGTATATGTATTGTTGCACCCTTACTAAATTATTAATAAAAGTTTATTATTTGATCAAACTGTCATTACAGTATGAAAAGAGGCTTCCAGTTGATTTCTTTTAATTCCATCTTCACCATAGATGTCTTTGAAATTTTCATAAATTGGCATAAATTGTCCAAAAAGTAGTGTGACAGGGCTTTTAGATAAGATCATGCAATATTTCAGCTCAGTATTTCATAAAACAGATGAATTAAAGCTCTTTAGAATTAGCTGGGGTGGTTATCATAAGTTTCAAACCCAGAGTGCTTTTTTTTATGTGTGTAATTTAATGTGCCCCCTTGGCCACCTCTGCACCACCCTTTGTACAAAAGCCTAGCTCCGCCCCCGGTGTGCAGTTATGTTTTCATCTCAAACCTGATTTGATTTGTTGAACACAATATTTAGCGTTTTAAAAGCCCTCAACATGAGAGAGCATCTTTCTGTTCTGTGCCTTCGCCTCTCCATCTTTGTCCAGGATGTCGTCTGATCTGCAGAAACCCGCAGCAGATGGGAGTGTGGGAGTTTCATGTATTCACAAGGCTTTTCAGCGCCGTGCGGGCTCCTCTAAATGTGTCATGCTGAGTTTTTCTCTGCGTAGCTGCATAGCTGCCCTCTCTTATTCATATTTCATTATCTCTTTCCTTCTCATCTGCATCAGTTTCTTTATCTCCCCCACCATCCTCTCCTGTTTCATTCTGCCCTGCCTTTTTTTTTTTTTTGGACTCTTCTAATCTGGAATCTTCCATTTCCCTCTCTTCTTCCTCCCGCTTCTCGCTCTTCATCGATTTCTTTAAGCCGACCACTTGATGAGGCAGTGTTTACTCTTTTATGCTGCACCCTGCCGCTCACACCCCTCAGGTTGCACAGCTGTATGTAGGTCAACCCCACCTCCACCCGTTTCTCACTCCCTCCCCTCCTCCTGCTCAGACTGCCCTACTTTCAGCTGGATCCAGAGTCCTGATGACATCACCCTCTTCTCCACCTTTTTTTCTTTAATTCTTGCAAGCCAGCGTTACAGCTGCTACTCACTGCACAACTCTTCCTCTTCACCATCATCTTTAATCTCCACCACCACTGTAAAGCGTTGATATTCCTGCCTGTGGAGCTAAAAATAAATCCTGCAGCGTGGGAGCCGGTAAAGGGGGCCTCAAGTCCTCGGGCTCACATTTGCATCGGCGGAGCTCGGATGGCCGGGCCGCGTCTCGTCCACAACAGCTTTGTTGCTCGGGAGATCGACACAAAAAACACGAGCAGAAAGCAAAGCAAAGGCAACACGACCACCACCCACTCCTGTTTAAAATTCACTCCGGCCCTTCAACCTGCCACTTCTTCTCCGTCCACTTCTTTCCAACACGGATTTATTTTTAATTAACAAATGCATTTTACATAAAAATCTGATTTTTAGTGATGTTCTGCAGAAGGTTTGTGGTTACAGGACAGTCAGACACCTATTAACCTACTATAGTGCAATTTAATCAAATACATGAATTGTTGAAGCTCTTTGCACATTTTATTGTATTTATATCTATTTCTTCTGTTTTTATTTTTATTATTTTCATTGCTGTTCTAGGTGTACCAACGCATTTTTGTTGTAATGCTGTTACAGTATACAATGACAACATTCATTCATTAATGCAACTCAGCTGTTAGCTCAACTAGCAGCAGCGACTCTTCTTTAACTGTGAACAGTTTTCTTTTTTAATCTTAATTTGGGACATTTTAGCTGAAAAATATCAAATTTAGGAAAATTTAATTGTTGGTTCCTGCTGATAAGAAGAACTTGAATCTTTAACTTAAAAAACATCTGACATCTATTTAAAAAGTGCATATTGTCATATTTTTCCCCTTAAATTCACACCCTAAACATATAAAGATTCACTGAGCTGCGGCTGCAGACAGTTAGTTTGCTTAACTGCATTTTTCAGAGTCTCCAAAATGTTTGCAACTTTAATTCCTAAAAGTAGTTTATTTGGTTCATTGATTAGCAAAGAGGCAAAACATTTTCATATTTGAACAGAGTCTAGCCTTAATGCTAACGGTCAGTGTATCTTTTGGATTTTCCTTTTAGAAACCGTTATTAAAAAACAAGAAATGAGTTGCTATTTTATTTTGTTTTAAAATATTCAAATTAAGATACAAAGCATTTCTCATTTTTAGTGTCAGAAAATGATGAGTGAATTTTTTTTAATGATTTGAGCTTTCAGCGAGGGGTGAGCGGTACTACGACAAGTAAATACTTGGCAAAAATACTCAATACCAAATTCAATATTGATGCTTTTTAATTGTAATGGGATGTTTCTTGAATAACTTTGATAACGCGAGTGCCCCTTCTGGTGAGGGAACAGATTATTGTTGAGGATGCAGTAATTTGGCTCGACCTATCATGGAATATGAACAAATTATTTTTTCGTTTCTGTTTTAAAGTTGTTTTCTTTTTTGTTATCTGAAAATGAAACAAATCATTTAAAATGAACGAGAAACGTTTTGTATTTTCATGTTAATTTCTGTGTTTTTAAACAAAAATCTTGTTTTTTAGTACCCATCTCTAAACTCCTGTTTGTTTTTTCTTTATTGCTAGAATAATATCGCTGTGAAAACAGACTTATTAAAACTCCTCAGACTCTTGATAGCGCCTCACCTGCGCTTGCGCAATTTTTTGTTCTCGGTCTTGAGCACGTGGAGCTTCTTGGCGAAGCAGACGATGATCATGAAGAGCAGCAGGACCACCAGGGCCGAGGCGCCCACGGCCAGACACATCACCTGGAACTCGGTCACCACCGACTCGCAGCGAGCGCCCTTGTGCCAGATGTAATCCTGGACGTTGCATCTGCAGAGAGGAGGTCCAAATCAAAACAGAGTGAGGCGTAAAGGACGTGATTTTAGAAACTGTGCTGGAAAGATAACTTATTCTCTTCTTCTCAGACCAAGAGTCAGTGAGCTATTTTACTGACTTTAAAATGTCATCATGTTTCATTGTTTTTACTCTTGTCTTTCTCTCAGATTAATATTCCACAGCCAGGACACTATCTGTTTGGACTGTCCTTGGCTCATTTTCTGCATTAAGAATGTTCTTGTTTATTTTGATAACATTCTATAAAGAAGTATTTGTTTTACACTGCTTCTTTGGCACGCGTTTTGAAGCACTGCTCAGTGTGACATGATGTGTGTCCTTGCAATTGCAATAAATCCTGATTGACCTTTCACGGAGTGCTTTTATTCTTAATCTCATGTTTCTGTCCAGGTAAAATAGAGTTTCCATAACAGAAACAAAACTGATGACAGAGGATAAATGTGGAACAACAAAGAGGAAGATAAAGGATGAAAAGTTTTGAAAGTATGATTTAAAAATCAGTATTGTACAGTAAACCAGGGGGAAAAACTATGTTGTGCAACATACTTAAAGTTACATAAACCTCACTGAGAGGTCCTTGACTTTAAGTGGGTTTTGATTGACACTTCATTCAGAAAATATAAAACCTTTGCTTTTATCATCTGAAAATGAAAAGTGATAAAAAGAAAACCAGCCCGAGGTAAAAGTTCAGCAACACAAATGTCAACTTTCTCACACAAATGGACGCGCGGTCGCTGTCCAACAGTCAGAAAGGACTTTTTGTCTAAGATCTAACACAACACATACGCGAACACGCACACAAAACACACACACTGTCGCCATCTGAGTCCCATGTTCCTTTTATTATGGGCTGGCGAGGAACAGAATCCGCCCGGGGACACAAACCACAGCGGCAGATGGCTTCGTCCACAAACTGTTTGACGTGTAAAATGGAATATCTATTTGTGGCCTTAATGGGACTTTAGAGGCGCAGAGGGACTCGGCTTCGCTGTAACACGAGATGAATTATGTGTCGATGATGTGTGTGTTTGCTCACAGGACACATTAAAATACCTCTGTCGGTTTAGCACACTCTTTTATCTAAATCTACTTATAAGTGAGGCACGTATCGGAGTCTCAGCCCTGACCTTTACTATTATTATTATTATTATTGTGCAACCAGTGAGGAAGTGCACTAAGGATGACACAGCTGAAGCTTGTCGTCTCCAGCTTAAATCAAAATTTATAAAAACTTAGCTAGCTCATCGTGACTCATTTCTTCTCACAAAGGGTGGTGTCAGTGGAAATGATAAGGAAAAATAGTTCACAAATGAACAAATGTTTGGTGCAATGAGCTATGATGTTGCACAGGAAAGCTGAGTGGGCAATCAGTATCAGGCTTCATAAACTGGTCTGTGATTTTCTTTTTTCTTTGTTAAACATAAAGAAAATTATTTTCAAAAAATAAAGTAAAATAAAACTAATCAAAAATAAATATAAACATATAAACACAAGATTACAGAAAAAAGTTATTTTAGTTAATTGTTTGAAAAAGCAAAGAAATTACCTTTTTTTAAATTCTCACTCCTTTAAATTATTTATCATTCTTTAATAAACACATTACAGCATATATTGTATAGAAATTTTAAGTAAGACATACATAACCTCATCAATAAACATATTGCATCTGATCTTACATTGAAAACATAATTTTACCTCATCTAAGTATATATTTTACTTTTTACGTTTCTTCCATATAGCTACCATATATATTTGTCATCCTTTTTGTATGACGACCTATTTTAATTTATTCATTTATTTAATCAGGACAGTGCACATATAAATGATGTAAATAAGCCAGATTAAATCATAACTGCTAATTTACATCTGTAGTCTTAAGGCAGGAAGACAAAACAACACAAGCTCACAATAAACAATATTTGTTGTTTTCCTCTAGAACTCCTCTGGATGAAGCTCTGGTGCTAAAACCTCCGTCAGTCCTTGGTTTAATGTAGGTAGAATGTGGAGGTGGGGCTAATCCATTCAGAACTTTATCAATTAAGCAATTAAAATGAATAACATTTTCAAAACTAAGCGTATTATATTTTTCCAAAATATAACACTGATGGAATGACAGGGGATGTTGATCAAAGATTTTTAAAGGATTTTTGAATAACATTCAAACAACTTAATATGGTAATAATATGGCTATTTAGAAATATTTTTTATTATATTTAAGCTTAGTTTTGAGCCATTCTGTTTCACAAAGTCCCTCCGCAGACTGAGATCTACATGTTTTTTATTGTTGTTCTTCTTTTTAATTCACATCTCCCTTAGATCAGGGCTATACAACTGGCAGCCCGCGGGCCACATCCGGCCCGCGAGTGACCAAAGTTCGGCCCGCCCATTGGTTCATGCATCTCTTAAGCCCAAATCCCCTTTTCTTTTAGTTAAACATAGACATGTGTGGTATCTACAGAAAGGTCAGAATCTTGGCTACAAGTTGGTAAAAACCATTTCAATGAACATCCAAGACAGTTAAAACTACAAGCATATAACTAATGAAAGTGAAAGTAAAATTGGTTAAAAAAGTTGTCAAATCAGAGATGTCAAAATAATGCGTTTTTGATATTGTTTTATTATAACTACTTTTGTACTCATGGTTGAATGCAGCAAAATAAATGATTTCAAAGGTAACAGATCAATACTTGGTTACATAATGACTTGAATTGCTGGATGTTTGGCCCCTGAGCTGTTGATCTGCAGTAACTGTGGCTCCCAGGAGTAATTTAGCTGAATAGCCCTGCCTTAGATTATATCCTCCTTTTTCTGTAAACAACTCTTGTATATTCTTTGCTAGTAGTTTAATTCATGCTCAGTACATTATCTGTGCTTTAAACTATTTAAAGAAAGGGTTTTAAAATGTTTCCTTCCAGGGTGTTGGAATCAACTTTAAAACCTGCAGCTGTAACGATTATTCACAACCGTTGGGAAGAAACCTTGTGGGACAAGTGGAAGTTCACAGAGGAATGCTTCAAGCTGCCATCTTGATGACATGTGATTAAAAAAACTGTAATAAAATTTTGTTGTCAAGATAAAAACATTTATGACAAACTTCTTTATTTTCTTTATCACACGCCGAGCATTAGACGTACACACACACACACATAGATGATGGTGTGTGAGGTGGATGAGGGGCTCGGGGTGTGCGGACGTTGCAGTCACACTCTTTCCATGTTAAGTAGGTTCCTTTTAAAGGTTGATTTCCTGAATCCTTCCTGGAACCTTTTTAATTTGCCAGCTGAGAGGAGGAAAAAACTCTGGCACGCAGCCAGGAGACATTTTGAGCGTGGGCGTGTGTGAGAACGAGAGAGAGACAAAAAAATAATAATAATTACAAAAATTAAAAAAGAAAGAAAAGGTAAAGCCTGATGTCACATTTTCAAGGAGACTTCGATGCACTCAACCTGCGAGTGTCTCTGCACAAAGAAGAGGTTTACGTAAGTCGGAGGGAGACGGAGGGAGGGGGAGAGGAGTGGGGGAGGGAGGGAGGGAGGGAAGAAGAAAAAAAAGGACAGAGAAAGAGAAGGAGATGAACGAGGATGTGCTGGTCACCATGGCAACGCAGCTGAGCAGCAAAGCGAACAGAAGAGGAGCTGACATGTCATGCCATCACAGGCAGGCGTCTTTGCTGATCTGCAAAAGGAAACTAAATTCACCTTTTTTCTTCTCTTCTTTTTCTTTCTTTTTATTGAAAATGTTTTTTTTCCACTTCACTCCACCTCTCTCTCTCTCTCTCTCTCTCTCTTTCTCTCTCTCTCTCTCCTCCACCTGCTCATGCCGAGCAGATCCAGCTGAATCATGTTCTCCTCGTTAAGTTTTGTGTAACTCCAGTGTTGTATAAAGTACCACAAAGTGATATGTGAGTAAAAGTACAAGTTTCTTACCAAAAAATTACTTTGGTAAAAGTTAAAGTCTCCATTAGGAATATTACTTGAGTAAAAAGTCTTAAAGTATCTGAGATTTTTTGTACTTATTTATTAAAAGTAAAAGTATTGATTTAAAATGAGCAGTTAGATTTTCTGTAATGACATTTATTAGGAGGAGACTTTCCTAAAAAACGATGCAGAAATGACTGTTGTATTAAAATAATGTTTAATTTAAAATTAGGATGCACTAGTCTAAATATATCAAGGCTGCACAAACCTTTTCCTCAAATAAATCTATCCGAGGGCTGCAGATAGTTATTTATATTATTGCCAAATGCAATAAAATAATTCATGAAATACAAATACTTCTTAAGTACAGTACTTTTATTTTAATGATTATGTCCTGCTGCAGTGTGACATGATTTGTTTGTGTACAAACTAATACGGTATCAGAATTTTATATATTTATACTTCTCATTCAACCACAATTAAATCCACTCTATCTAGGAGGCACAATTTATATGGTTAGTATTTATTTTTTACAATAACAAGCTTGAAGGAAAACAAGCAAAAATTAAATAAAAGTAACGACTTTTTACTTTTTGCCTTTTTTACAAAAGGATTAGAAGTAAAAAGTAGGCTGAAAAATAATTACTCAAGTAAAGTACAGATACCGCAAAATTCTACCTAAGTACAGTAACAAAGTATTTGTACTTAGTTACTTTACAACTCTGTGTAATTCAACAGGTTTTATTTTAAAACGCAGCAGTGAAATGAAACAATGAAGATAAAACTGTTGGTGAATTTAAGGTTTTTACTTTATATTCTGTCCTAGTCTGATACTAGTTATGCTTCAAATAAACAGATTTTTTTATCAGCTAAAAGCTGCCAATAAAACAGAATTAGCAGCCGGTAATTATTGAAGTCAAGAAGAAGTGAAGATCTGAATGAGTCAGTGATGTGAAGCTGATTGTCTTAAATGTCAAAATTAAATTGTCTTACAGGTTGTGGTGATATTTTATTTTGGGACTGATTAACTGATTTATACTTTGTGATCGATTGAAATCATTTACTTTAAACAGTGATAATCAATAAGACTCTAATTAATTTTAGTCTTTGTTTTGATAACTTTTTTTAAACCCTCCTTGTTTATTATGACATCATATCCAGGGTGTGGCCAGGTTTTCTATAAGCAATAAGAACCTGAGATTCAGGGTCTGTTTGAGAAATGGACCAGATCAGAGGTTATGTCTGCTTTCAAGTCTGCTGGACCAGTTTCCTGCACCTGTTTACTAATGCATCACTTTCTTTAATCTGAAGGAGCTTGTTGCAAAGATAAAAAATGTCTTACAATACAAATGTTTGTAAAACTAACCTCTCTGTTAAGAAGAGTTGATGTTCTACAGTAAATGTTAGCTGTGCTGACGGCGCATCACTGTCAGAGTTAAAAGCAGACATGTTAGATGAACTGGCAGCTCTAAATGTAAAGGTTTTTGTTTCTCCTGGTGATCAGTTCAAGGTGCACTCACTCACAGGTGGGTTCTTAGTTGTTTTATGAGGCTGAAATTAAACAAAAATAAAATGACTCCAGCTGGAACACCGTTAGTCATGCTGACAGAAATACTTTTATCTGATTGGTTATAAAGTTTATAAAACTTCACACTGTTGATCTGGTTTTTTTGTATGTTTTTCGACACAAATCTCCTTCCACAGTTTTTGTGCTATTTCAACAATTTACACACCAAAACCTTCAGCTCCTTCAGGACATTTCAACTATGACATCTGGTAAGTCAGGAGTTTATATTTTTTGAGATATTTTGATTTCTCTGCCACTCTGACTCATGTTATTCAACGAGCCAGATGAAGCTTCAAAGCTACAATTATTTAGTTTCAGGTTGGGTCAAACATTTAGGATCCAAAGAAGCTTTAAATGGTTGACTTGTTTCTGCCCAGGTGAGTAGTTAGTTCAACTAACATTGGGGCTTTCTCTGTTTATAAATACTTAATACTAACCAAGAGAGAAAAGCGATGTTTCTTTTGAAATATGAAGCGAGAACACGAAGAGACCAGGATTGCATTTTAACAAGGTTCTCAAAAAAAAAAGTCAGAGGGGAAACAGAAGGCCTGACCTGCAGGAGCTGCACTGACAGAAAACAACACAAGGGTGGTTGAATATTTTAGAATAAAGTCCAGTTTTGCATTAAAAACAGCACATTTTATGCTTAAAACAGAACATGTTTTTTTACACGAACTGCAGAGATGCAAGTATCTAAATGTGAGGAGAAAAGTCAGCAGAGGACAGGAGAGTATGCTGGGCTGCCATTAAAAACTCACATAAACTCTGATACTGGCACCGGAACAAGAAAACTTGAGTTTCTTTTTCCAAAAATTAAAAAAACAAAAAAGAAACAAGAAACTTTCTGATTCCTCGAATGGTTTTGGGAGGGGAGAGAAAACTACAGGTCATGCTGAGGCCAGGATTAAAAAAAAAAGCTGAATCAGTTTTACAAGCCTGACAGAGAGGAGGAGAAACAACTGGACTTTCATCTCCTCAAATGAGAACTTTAAACAAGTCGTAGTTTTGTTTACAGATATAGATTTATCTGACTGAGTTAGGGTTAAAGTAGGTAGCTGGGACTCGACCAGTTCCCATCTTGAGGACAGGACCAACAAACTGCGTCACAGGGTGGAGATCCCGTAGAGCCCTGCGTCATGCTTCTGGATGACAAGCGGAAAAATATGAAACGAAGCTGAGTGGAATAATGTTATTGTAGCAGGAAATAAAGAATAAAAGAATTGGCAGATGCTGTCACGTTGGGTTTAAACAGAGTGGAACAAGGCTGTGCCACAGTTTTTAGAGAAATAAATCAAAATGAAGCCTGAACATATTTTTGCTTTAGCACTCAATTTACCAGGAAATGTATGGAGGAACAAAACTAACATAATTAAAAAATAAAAACAGAAATATATAAAAGGACTAAATCAATAAATACACTTAAAATACACCAATTAAATTCAAAAAGGAGAACTTTACCTCATGTTTTATTATATTTATTTTTTCTAGGTTAGAAAATTATATATTTTAGAACATTATTTACTCTTTTTAAAAATATATCTTTTTTGTATTGTTTCCCCTACCATTATTCAAAATAAAAAGTAATTCAATAAAAGGTAACCAGACACACACACCTCAGGTCAGACAGTCCTGTTCAGGAGCATTAACCCTTAAGGGCCCAGATTATAATCGGTCTTTAAAATGTGGTAAATAAATTACTCTCAGTGACTGAGAGGAAGTTTTTTAATAGTTGCATTTTCTAACTGTTGTCTTTTATATCTACAAGACTAAGAGTTCTACTAGAGTTCTAATGATTATTAGAAAGAACATGATTTGAATTTTTACTGATAGTATTTTATTTTAAACATGTTACAAACGTCATAAAAAGCAGGTTTATTTTGAACAAACATTACAAACGTCTTCATTTTTACAAAACTGTCAAATATGTTTACAAAATACACTAAACTGATTCCGATTATCATAAAATAAATCATGTTTTGAATTAAATGTCGGTTTTCCTGCTATAAAGAAAAATCTTCCATCCATTCTGTCCTTGTTCTATAATCAGGGTCAGGGTGGGGCTGGAGTCTGTCCTAGGGGACACCTGGACAGGTCTCTAGTTCACCAGAGACACCTGGACAGGTCTTCAGTCTCCATCAGGGACAGAGACAAAGAAACAAACAACCGTCCACACTCAGTCACACCTTGAGTCACACAGAAGAGCTCCAGAAGGTTTTAAACTGAGATCATCTGCTGCTGCACACAGTTCTAATCACTTATTATCATGTTGTATAAAGTACCACAAAGTGATACTTGAGTAAAATTACAAGTTTCTTACCAAAAAATGACTTTGGTAAAAGTTAAAGTCTCCTTTAGGAATATTACTTGAGTAAAAGTCTTAAAGTATCT
>JARVGW010000564.1:3171054-3191431 GCA_031762495.1 Anablepsoides rubrolineatus | reverse complement strand
AGTGTGACATGATTTGTTTGTGTACAAACTAATACGGTATCAGAATTTTATAAATTTATACTTCTCATTCAGCCACATTTAAATTCACTTTAGGAGGCACAATTTATATGGATTGTATTTATTTTTTACAATAACAAGCTTGAAGGAAAACAAGCAAATATGAAATAAAAGGAACAACTTTTTACTTCTTGCCTTTTTAAAAAATGTAAGGAGTAGAAAGTACAGATAATTGTGTGAAAATTTAAAAAGTAGTAAAAAGTAGGCTGAAAAATAATTATTCAAGTAAAGTACAGATACCCAAAAATTCTACAATAACAAAATATTTGTACTTAGTTACTTTACACCTCTGATGTTCATTAAATTCATGATGACTCATCTCAGCTCAAACACATGATGCTAACATTTCTTTGCCTAAAACTTTGGTTTTAATCATCTGTTAGCAAAATATCTCAGAAAACAATTAAACTCCCAGAAAACAACCATAAGATCAGCTGACTGATGCACTGCAAAAAATGTCCATCAAACCAAGTATTTTAACCTTTTATCCAGCCAAAAAGTATTTTTAACTTGTTTTGAGACTGAATGTTCGATTATTTATTTTGTTAGCCTAGAGATTTTCCTTAATTCAAGAAATCTTACCAAGTCTTATTCCACTGGCAGCTTATTTCGCCAAATTTGATTCTAAATCTTCTCAAATTTCTCAAATTAAGGTAAATAATCTGCCAATGGAATACGATTTTGCAAATCTTAAAAAAAGAAGAACTACCAGGATACACATTCTGCTCTTGGTCAAAACAAGATAAAATGAAGAAGAAAAAACCTTTTTGGCTGGATTGGATTAGATGGATTATTTTTGCAGTGTGTTTGGAGTCAGCAGCTGCAGCTAATCAGTCACATTAAGTTAATGTTTGATCTGTTGCACGTAAATCCTTCATGGGGTCTATATAAAGGGGAACTGCAATACTTTGGCCTGAATTCCTCCTTACTCCACAAGCCCCGCCCCTTTTCTGGGGTGTGTCTCAGGTCAACTTGTTTTGAGGCTGTCTCTTTAAATCCAAACACTTCACACTCCACCTGCCTCCCTCCACTTCCTAGACTGATTCAATAGAGGGGTTTATGATTATATAGCGGCGCAGAAACATTTTATTCACAAATGAATTAAAAGACGTTAACTTGTCCATGCAGTCTTGGAGCCAGAGTCTGACCCAGAACCAGAGGAGAATAAAGACCACCAAATTGTAGTTGGTAAGTCTAGACTTTATTTAGAAGTTCCGTCACAAATAATGTGATGTAATAGTTCTGAAAACATAATAGAAAATAGAAAAAACTGAATGGGTTGAAACATATGACACAAACAGAATATAAAGATATATTTGCAACTCCGGGAGAGACTAAATACAAAATGTCTGCCTCCTCTAAGTACACAACTAAATTTGTTTAATGACAAAATAGTGGACTTTCCATATGTTCACTTTAACTGTTTATTTCATTCTCTCCATTAAAAACATCCTCGTGAGATCGTTCTCTTTTATCTCCAACTTTGCCATTCGTCCTCCTCCTTTCCCAGAGGTTTTTACTGATTTATTTCAAAGTGTCTGATCTCAATAGAAGCCCCCCCTCCCCTCCACTCCCCCCCACCACAAAAAGATCAGCTTCATTTAAGCTTCACTTCCTCTTCATCCCTCCATCACTGAGGAAGAGGATGTTTAGTAAGAAATAATAATTTCATGTGTGACAAATGTCATGAAAAACAACCTGTTTGATAGTGAGAGAGAGAAGTGAACAAAAGGGAGGGAGTAACCGGGGGGGTCCACTCACATGGTGATGAATGCCCAAGGGCCCCGGGGTAATGATGGTGGTGGGGGTTGTGGGCATTCTTCTACACACACACAAAAAAAAGCATAAAAAAGGAGAAAGGGGTTGGGCAACAGGGGATGTTTGGTGTGTGCGTGTGTGTGTGTGTGTGTGTGTTAATTAGATTACTCTACAAGCAGCACACTGTATGTGCACAGATTCATGTTCATGTGAGAGAACAGCAGATTTGTTTGGTTTCTCTGATGAAATGTTTACTGGAAAAGAAAACCTGCTCAGTGGGTTGTGAAAAGTGGGTCAGGAGGACTTCTGACGATTGCATTTCGAGAATCTTAAACGGCGACGCTTGCAGACGTACTGCAGACGAGACAAACGCTTCTTCCTCCTTTTATCACCTGGTGCTTCAGGTCAGGTGCTGCTGGGACCGGACCCATGCTCCGTTAGAGAGGGGACAGAGTTCAACACATGAATTAAGGTCATTTAGTCCCTGTTGAGCTACTACCCCACCCCCACCCCTAAAACATAGAAAAGACACCCCCACTCGCCCACAGCTCCCTGTATAAAATGCAGCCCTGAACATAAATATCTGTTTTCTGTTCTGTGTGGAGCAAACAGGAAAACAATTGTGTCAATGCCTTATAGCACATATTGGTATTATTTTAACAATTCATGTATCAAAAATGTTCATCTCCTTCAGGACATTCTAGCTCTGACTTTTGGTAATTCAACTAGTTATACTTTTGTAGCTATTTTACTTTTTCAGCCACGTTTCCAATTTAAAATAAATGGAGTTGTTTTCAACGTCCCTAAAATCCTTTAAATGTTTCTAAATCTTTACAGCACCTTACATCGTTTGTTATAATTCTGCTCTTTTTCACTTCTTTGTGCTAAATCTAGCTTCTTTTTTTCTATTTCAGCTATATTTCTGCTTTCTGCTATTCTTCTGCCATTTTCTGTACCCTTTTCTGCTACTTTGAGCTATTTCTGCTTCTTAGTTGATTTCTACTATATTCAGCTATTTGCTGCAAATTTAGTTAATGTTTAGCTTCTATTAGCTAAAGTTAGATTTTTTTAGGCTAAATTCACAATTCAGTGGCTATTTTAGCTTCTTTTTGCCTTATTCAGCAAACCTGTGCTCTTTATGCTTCCTTAAGAATTTCAAGCTACAGTTTAGCTGCAAATTTCAGCGGTTTGGGCTGTTTTTTTCAGCTGTTAACATTAACGTTGATCAATAACATTTATAGACCTCAGTTAGTGCTTCTAAATTTAGCAAGTGCTAATACACTTTTAAATTTTAAAATTAGCAAAAGCCCTAAAGCACTAATAGGGAAACTAATTTCCTGATTAGTGCTTTAGGGGAACTGTGCCCATCACTGACAGTTTTGCTATAAAACATTTTTAACAGCTCAGCTAAAGGTTTCAGCTATAAGCATTCATGCTAGCATTTTTGCAGGAAATGCATTTTCTCTAGTTACTATTATTAAAAAAAGTTTTAATTACTTGAAAATTCCTTATTTCTTATAAGTCAAAGTTTTATCAAATATTAAATGAGTAAATAAAATTATCTTTCATCAAGTTTTTGTGTCTTAGTTGTGCAAACAGAATAATAAACTACAGCAGTCAGTTTGATTGATTGTAGTTCTAGCTAAAAGAGAAAAATATTTATTTTATAAATAAAGCTTTAGTTTTAGTCATGATTGCATCAAATACGTTTTAAAAGGTAACAAGTTTAGTTTAGAATCTGAGCTTTAATTTGGTTTGATGAGAAACTCTCCTATTATTATGATTCAACCTGTTTCTCTCTCTTGTAAGATAAAAAAAATAAGATTTCTCTGAACTTGTTTTTATTCTTGGTTGTTTGTTTTGTGCCAGCACCGACAGTGATCTACAGCTAACAAGAAATCCAGCTGAGAAACGGAAACTGGAGATGGTTTATGGTGAAACAAAGTTAAAAAACTTTTTTTTTAAAGGGCTTGAAAACAATTATGAGTTTATTTTTATATGAGGTTAAGGGTTTAAATTCCTGAAAATTCTGTTGGGCCACAAAACATGAAAGTCCTCAAAAGAAACTAAATGTTTCCCTTTTGAATAAATACTTCAGCTTTCCCACACAACAACAACTCAAACATGTTGTAGTCATCTGTGGTGAAGAAATAAATTATTTTCAGTTGTTGTTGGGATTTTTTGGGTTTTCTCCTGTGCATTGGCACAAAAAGAGCAAAACCTTCAGAAAAGGATTGTTTCTCAGCAGGAAAAGTTCAAAGTGTGTTGATTAGGTCATAAAGTTTAAAACACATAATTAGCGCTACACCCCCCCAGTGCACTTTGAAGTTACTGAATCTCTGCCATGTTAAACATTTAGAGTAAAGCAGCTCACTGCACAAATCAAGTTTGTTACAAAAGTTAAAGGGGCAATATCATGTAAAAAATTTTATATCGTGTTATAATGTTATCCTCTCATCAAAAACATGCTCAGAGTCTTACTTTGACTCATTCATGCATGTTTGAGAAATCCTATAGTGTCCTGAGGCAGCAGGCAGGGGAGCAAAAACCACTGGTTGGGTCTAAAACTACCTTTTGGGACCAGCTCCTCCACTGGGCTGTGTCTCCAAGCTGAGCTTCCTCATCACAGAGCGCACACACACACACACACACTGAAATGAATGGGACAGAAACAGAAGGATGTTCTGAAAGAGACAGAGACCAATTTCAAGGTGTTTAGAAACAGATAAGATGAGAAGTCAAGTTTATTTTCTATTTAAACGTATAAACAACATTTTAATAACACCTGACGTTGACAAAGCTACTTTTATTATGGTATAGAATTTAAATATATGCCTGAGAAACACATAATATTGCCCTTTTAACAATCAGTGACTTTATCATTAGAATAAATCCCTGTTGGAAATTTCATAAAATCCACATCTCTATCCTTGTGGGAACTTTTCATTGACTTCCATTCATTTTTGTAACAGTATTTTTGCCTAACCCAGACATTTTCCCTAAAATTAACCATTACTGGTCTATAGTTAACCCTAACCTGAACTTAATTCACATCGTACCTCTTAACTTAACTAGTAAAGCACAGCAGAGCTGCAAACAAAGTGAGGACATTGAAGATGTCTTTACATCAAAAAACCTCATTTTGATAATAACTATGGCGCAAATGGTCCTGTCTGTAGTAGAAACAAGTACACCCACACACACACACACTGCTCCAACATTCATGCCCTCATCATCATGCAGACAGCGGCGACATGTCAGCGTCTAAAACATACATGACGAGGCGTGAATCAGTAAAACACAGTGACACAGATTCCACACCATCAGCTCCCTGCTGGATGATAAGCCTGCAACATTTATCAAAAACTTAGATTTATATTTATTAAATGCTGACAGAAGACAGACAAAACAATTCAATTGAAACTAAGATTTCTTAAAACAATTCATTTTACTTGTCACCTTTTGTGTCAAGCCTTCAAGTTTAATTCATGTTGTCTTTAATGTGCTGAGGATGGATCTTCATCATGCTCCGTTATTTTTCATTTCCAAAGCAAACAGAACAGCTCCTGCAGCTCCTGACTGGAGAGTGGGTTAATAAAAGGTGAGAGCGGTTATGTAACCACACAGCGTTCATTGAACCACCTCAGATAAGAATCGTCTGAAAGCGTCCAGCGTTCTGTTTTGGGGGGTTTTAACGATGGTAAAAAAAAAGGTTTGGGGGTTAATTATTCATCGCAGAGGTGACCGGACGAAATCAGCACAAACAATCGCTACACGCCAGCAGCGAGCGCAGCCACTGACCTGCCAGACAAAACCGGGGTGCCGAGCAGGCAGCGTAACCATGGTGCCGTCGCCATGGCAACTGCCTCCTCCAACAAAAAGGAAGGAGGACCAGTGGAGTTCACATCTCCTGTCCTTTATTTTTAGCAATTTAACTCTTTTTGTGTGTGTGTGTGTTCACAATAATTTCTCGGGAGCTTCAGATGTGGAGTGAATTAAGGTAACAAGTGCCTCGTTAATTATGAAAAAACAATCCTCAAAATGTTTCATATTTAATACGGCTGCTCCCTCAACACCGGATCTGTCACAAGTGATGAGCTTCCTATGTTGTGTTCTTTCTGCTTCTGTCCCTGGATTATAATCTCAGTCCCTGCAGTCAGCCTGTCCAACACTTCGCCTTCATCTCTTCACAAATAAGCAACAACAGCAATTTTTAATTTGTGTATAAAGTAGGGATGTCTGATAATATCGGCTTACAGATATTATCGATCCGATATAAGCATAAAAATGTAAAATCTTTACATATCGGTATCTGTTCTTCTTCTGATAACAAAAGCCTGATAAATAAACGCCTGGATTTGATCAAAATGTGTTAATAAATGCTTGTGGTCCAGAGATGTTCACCGGTGTGCCATTGATGACATCATCAAACTGGATTATCTCAGGGAGAGCAGGATCCAAACTATTGTTTGACACAAAATGTTAAAAATAAAAATGGCACTTTTTCCCTAACTTCAGTTTTGTTTTTGAACAGTTTACCTATGAAATGCATCCAGTGTGGTATCAAAAAGCAGACAATGTCCCTGAGGAGTTATGTGATGTCACCTTAATATCAGCTGGTAATATCGATTCGGTTCATATCGGAATCGGGAATTAAGGGTTGAACAATATCGGCAAAAAGTCAACATGGAGCATCTCTAGTATGTGCTGTCTGCTTGCAAACTGAAAAGATAGCAAAAACAAAGAGCTTCTCAAGTGTCTGGAGGAAAATCTAAAGTTTTGCCATCAGCAGTTCTCTGTTGGTGTGTGAACAGACCACCAGTCTGTCAGGGAAAGGTCAGAGTTTGTGTCAAAACGTCCTTATTTAAGCTCCTCTGACCTTCTTCTGTCAGATGATCTCAGCAGGCATCAGCAAAATGCTAATTAGTTCCAATTTGCAGCGGTGCTTATGAGAATCTTGTGTTTGTTTTTTTGTCATTTCCTGCATTAGAAACTTATTCTGTGGGTTTAGACGAGGGCTCTCCAACCCTTTATTTTCCCATTAAGAGCTACTTTCACAAAATAAAATTATCCAAGGGCTACTTTTTGCAACATTTAATTTTAAACTTAAACTCAAACCATATCTCACTACTATGTTCCACCACTCTCTCTCAGATCTGAAGGTACTGGCCTATTAAGAATCCCAAAAGCCAGGAGAAAGACCATTGGTGAACGTGCCTTCTCTTTTCGTGCCCCCTTTCTGTGGAACAATCCCCCCTCAGGACATCAGGCAGGCTTGTTCTGTTCAGGTTTTTAAAGCTAAGCTAAAGACGCACCTGTTAAAATTATTTTACTTGTCTTTGTTTTTATTATTGCCTTGCCCTTTCCTGTGATTTTATCTTATTTTCTGTGTTTTTACTTGTTTTTTGTGCTCTTATTTTTTACTTCGTGATTTCGTCTTTTGTTATCTGTGATTTTATCTCTTGTCCAGTACTTTGTTTGAAAGCGCTTTACAAATAAAGTTATTATTATTACTATTATTATACCACAGCGGTAGTTTTCCAGGAACTCAGCACAGTGTGTGTCAAGGTACTATTACACATAATTGTGTGTTATCTGCCGATCGACCATACTGAGCCCTAAATTGTTTGATTGACAACCAAGGAGAAGGGACATCTATAGATTGATTGGACTTAAATGAAAGTTTGTTTGTTTGGCCAGTAACAAATTAAACTTTGCTTCTCCTAATTTTTGATGAGCACTTTAAATGAGCTCACGAAGAGACCCCTGGTTCAGGCACATTAAACAAAGATCTGAGCACAGATCAGCGTTTGTAGAATACATTACGGCTTCTTTCCACCAGATTTCCAACCTCGCTGCCCCCACCCCACCCCCACGGATACATAATCACTCTCTGACCCCTCATCCTACTCAATAACATGCTCAATCTGCCGGACATAGAACCCCCCCTCACCAGATTATAACGCCAGGCGGCTGGGATTACGTTTCAAACGATAAACGGACTCATTTATTCTCATCACTGTGTAAATGTAATTTCTGTGTTTGAGGACAATAAAACACATGGTTTCTGGTGAAAGCAAACGGTCTGATGCTTTAGAAGAACCAGAGAAGCTGAATAATCTGTGGAGGTCACTACAAACTGTAAAGGGTTGAACCTGTTGTGTGCAGATGTTTCGCAGCAACGATCCTAATCCCAACACAAAGGCAGAAACCAGAAAATCCAGCTTCTCATCCTGAAACTGCAGATGGTGAAAAACATGGAGAGAAAGCAGAAAATAATGCATCGGTTCTCGTCTCCACAGGGAAAATCCTTACAGAAACAATAAAGTTATCGTCTTATGTTAGAGCTGAGATTTCGAACAGCTAAAACTGCTTTTCAGGAAAAAAAATTATAAAACTTTTAAACTTTAGCCGGTTTTGTTCTGAAATGAACACAAACAGAAGTCTTAAATTCATTTGCATATTTTGAACTACGGCTGCTATGCTGAACTTTTGTTTTGAACCAAAGGTGTCAAACTCCAGGGTTGCGGGCCAAAATCTGGTCCTCATTAACATTTTATCCAGCCCCTAAATGTGAAATAGTTTTATGGTTTCTCTTTTTGTTGCTGTATTTAGAGCATTTTTCTCATGACAGCAACTTTCAAGTAAAAAAAAAAAATCAGTTCTAATTTTTCAGTAATATTTGATTTTGGTGTGAAAAGAACAGAAAATCAACTTTACTTATATTTAGCTGTTTTTTTATGTCAAATATTTGGACTTTTAGTGAGGCTTTTTTTTACTCGATTTTAAGAAAATGCATCTCTAAGAAATAATTAATGAAAAAGTTGGAGTGTAATGTGAAAAGAAACTCATTTCTAAATGTAATTGCTTTTCTTTATTCATTAGGTTATGTTCTTAATGCTGCATAAAACTAAAATTAGAAAAATGTCATTTGTCTTTCTAAGAAAATAATTTGTTATAAAACACTTGTTAAATAAATATTGATGGAAAATAACCCATGGCTTGAACAGGGTTCCTACAGCTTAAGGCAAATTAAATTTAAAACTTCTTTAACGTCACTTGAAACTAAATTTAAAACCAACTTTACAAAAAAAAACGACTGACAACAATTTTACCTAAATGTTTATTTTAACACTGAACTAGCTGCAAAAAACATTCGGTTAATAATTTCAAATAAATGTTTAAATAAAATATTTTAATATTTGAGAGGAATCATCTTAACTTACAATGTGTTAACCTTTTTAAGACATTTTAAGGCTCATTAAGACCTTATTTTTGGATTGATGAATTCAATGACTTTTAAGGATCTGCAGGAACCGTTTGATAGTTTTGAATTTTGACCCCTCTGTGTAACAGTTTGACACGGCTGCTCTAACTGCATCATTTATCGGTTTGTTTTCTCTTACAAGGGTTTGAATATTTGAAGAGACGAGAAAAGAAAACAGTAAAAGACATCAACATTATAGAAAACAGTTTATTTGACAGTGTCTAGGTCCAAGTACCAACAGACCCCATACAAAATAAAAAAAAAGAAAACAAATGCTACAAACAGAGAAAACTCATCTACACAAAATTTCTCCTTAAAAATACATCACCATTAACACACAAAACATATTAAAGATAATATATGTTAGGGGTAATTTCTTTCATCTAAATGAAGTTACATCACAAGCCTGGTGAGATGTTAAAACTGAGGAACGGAGGGTGAGGTGAACGAGAGTGGACGAACGCTTGTTTCCTTCCTCCTGCAGACGGGGGGGAGAAGAGGAGACGCAGCAGTCATGTGGGCGGCACACACACCAAATGAAAAGATTAAAGAGGAAATGAAAAGAAGGAAAGGTGCATGAGAGGTAGCAAAAAGGATGTGAGAGGTAGCAGGCAGTAAGAGGAAAACTTCTAGAAGAGGTAGCTAGCCAATGAAGGTGGAGGAGGAGGTAGCAGAGAGGCTAACAGTGCTAGCAAAACGGGAAAAGCAGTTTTATATTATTCACAATAAAAAAATTAGGTTTAGTCGTGACTTGCGTGAACAGGTTATTTTGAAGTCAACCTACAAGTTGAACACAAATATCTAAATAAAAATACTATTTTTTTAAGCAAACATCTATTGAAGATGGCCTAATTTTTCCTTAGTGACTTTTTTAATCATAAGGAGCAAAAGATGAGATCGTCTACAGTTTTAAACGTCAACAACAGTTGTCTCGTATGAAGAAAAGCTCAATAAACACCAGTGTAATGATTAATTTCACTAAACCTTTACGGTCTTTAAACCCTCAGACAAAAAGCAACTGAGTATTCATCATATTCTGACAATGAATAATGGCGCTGTGGCAGTTCAGCTTTAAAGAAACAAAATTACTAAACACCAACATAATCTTTTCTCAGCATTATAACTGGTTTAACAACGATGGGCATTTAAACAACAAAACATGACATTTTTACAATTAACTGATCATGAAAACAAATAGGCCACAACTTAAGAAGCATTTACATTAATATATATATTTTTTGTCCGTTTAAACTCAGGGATGATCAATTAACCATACCGCAAAGCTCTCAGCAGCTTTTGAATAAATACATTTTTTGGAATTTTTCACTTATTAAAACCTCTCGTGAATCATTGTTTATTAAATATTACAGTCCAGTGGTTTGCTCCCTTGTGTATCTTTCAGTCACAGTATCAGAGCACAAAAAATCTGAGGATTAACTGTCACGCAGCTCAAAGAACAAAAGAGATCGGTAGCTCACAGAAGGACATAGGTGAGTTTCAGTGGCTGAAAAAGCAGAGGGTGTAAAGACGAGGGACAGGTTAGCGAGGTAGGCAGGAAACAGAGCAGAGGGAAAGGGGTTGAATCGCTACAGGACCAGCACCTAGAAGCCCACTGTGCTGAGGAAGAGCGTTTGTCACGTTCTGATGTTCCGGTCGACCCGCATCACTTTGTACAGGCTGTGTGAAGGTCAGCAGGGGTGTGTGTGTGTGTGTGTGTGCAGCCTCCAGTGTTTGCCTGAGCTTTAGCTTGAACATTTCTGTGTGTGTTCCAGTGCTGTGGGTGGTGTGACAGCAGGAGGACTGTCTGAAGGCCTCTTAAGCCAATCAGAGCTGTAAGGTTAATTTTCATGTTTGGGATGGAACAAATTAAGAATGACAGTTCATTTGTGCCACACAGCAAATCAATAAGCCCTATATTGATAATTTATGTTGACCCAGTTCTGCTCACAAACTCAGAACAAATAAGATCTGCAGCTGAAATTTACATCTTCATCAAGTCAGACTTGCACTCCTTTATTAACTTCATAGCTACATAACAGCAGAGTCTTCTTTGCTTCTGTGTATGCAAACTATCTGCCTTTCAATCTTTTCTCGTGTGCCAATCCACTAGTCCAGAAGTAGAAATAACACGCCATCATTAAAACACCCCCCGTCTTACACACAATCACACACAGAACTACAGTGTATCGTTTAAAGTGGAGCGAGAGGTAGATACTTGATAAGAAGAAGGGTGGGCTGTGTGTCTTTTATTCATGGCACTGTCTGAATCTGTCTACCTGATGTGTTCCAGCTCAGCACACGGACCCCTGAAAGCCCCACTCACCCTCTGGTCTCACAGATTCCCCCTGGTGTTTGTCATGGGGAGACAAGAAGAATTAATGTTTTGGGGTTTTTTGATAGTTACAGTGTCGCCTAAAACTTTTATTTTTACAGTGAAGAAGGGGAGAGCTCTTTTTCTTATTATAATTTTTTTATTATTTCTGTCTCCTTACTTGGTTTTATGTACACTGGGTCTCTGTCTACAGCCTCCCTTTTGCCCAACAGAGCAGAAAACAGTGTTTATTACTAGAAGAACCTCGCCGCTGTGCCCTGAGAGGAAAACTGTGTGTGAGAGAAAACGGGTTGCTTTTGCAGTTTAACCCTGAGTGTGAGTCTGTGTGGAACAGGATGATGTTTATGGCTGCTTTAATGTCAAAAAGGGAGAAATATTGAGCAGATAACCAAAAAAAATCATTAAAAAGGGGCTCGTGTTCAGAGACAGAGTTAGCTTGTGTGCTTTTGTGTGTATTTGTTTGTGGGTTTTAGTTATCGGCCACTCGTCCACTCTGAGGAGCTGGAGGACCCACAGGAGCTGGAGGCATTGCTTCGGGCTGTGCAGGCGGGGGGCCAGGATCTGGAGAGACCAGGAAGTCAGTTTAAGAACAAGGAAAAAAGTCTTTACAGGTGGTCCTCTGTGTCTGATGGTCAGCTGGATGAATGATGAAGTCCAGCCTTTAGAATGAGTTTACATTCCTTATGAAAAATGAATGGTGGCAAACAATCAGCCCATTTACCTTTAGAGCACACTCTTCATAGATTAAGTTGGTCTTCTCTCGTTAGAAATCAAAACCAGCAGGACCCGGTTTAAGCGAGCTGCCTTGTTGTACTTTTGAAACCAGAGTCTGTGTATTTTCATTGAGAAGGTTTTATTTATTAAAAAAAGTTTGTCTAATAAAGTAGGTGAGCTGCTGAGGCATGCTAGTCGCTAGCCTCTCCAACGCTAACACCAGCTTATCAGTGCTAGTTAGCATCTCTGATGCTAACGGAAATGAATGGTCTCCTTCACATTTGCCAGCACCGTCCTCTCAGTTACCGGTGCCGGCCTATCTCTAATCAGATCAATAGATGGCTTAAGAATAGATATAGCCTGCTGCTACAAGGATGTAGCAACCAATAGTTGTGCAATAGTCTTAATTTTGGCCCTCACACCATGCCATAATTTCAGAACTATGTGATTCAACAAGAATCCACATCTTAAAAATAATATTTGACATGTATTTTCTGTATTTTTTTTTTTTTACAAACAGCAATGTTGTGTTATTTTATATGTGGTTCATGTCTATAGGGAAGCTGTTCCTGTTCCAGGTTAAACTTCTAGATTCTAGTCAAAGGTCTGGATATTCACAGTCTATGCTCCAAAGTAAAGTCTAGTTAATGTACTGCCACAGAAAATATTTTTATAATCCATCTCATTCAAACCAGTTTTGAGTCCGCAGTGTTTTCTTTTTCCTTGTTACAAAATAACATAGTTGGATCAATCTCTTCTGTAATATCTTTTCTAGTTTCATTTAAACAGACATTTGAATTACAACTGATAACAATTTGAACACTCATTTGTTATTATTTATAATAGTTGAAACCTATTTTTGAGTTAATAAAATGTGAGGTAATAATTCATTAAATCTTTTTTTTTCATGCAAGTATAACTTGATGATTTTAAAGACTGTGGTTCTGTTATTAAAACAATTAGCTTCTTACAATGATGTTTTAAACATCAAGAAAAACAAAATGCTGGAATTATTTAATTAGAAAACCTCTTAAAAAACACAAACCAAGTGCAGCTGTTAAAGTGTAAAGAACAGCTGAAAACCAATGTGTTGCCATTTATTAATTGCTAAAGGGGCTTTGGAATTAACAGTTAGTGAAATCAATGCAGACTGTAGTTTTGATGTGTGTGATGCTGATGTGCAGCAATGATACAAATGTTAAGCTGCAGTTGACATTTGCACTGAATAGCAGCTGTCTGCTTACACCTATCAAATCATTTGTTTTGCTCCATTTTAGGAACACACAATTCAAATTATAATACTGGTTTGGTTAAATAATTTGGACAACAAAAAAGGGGTTTTGTACTCACACATGCCATTAGGGGCTCCGGGGTGACGTGGGGGCATCATGGGAGGAATGCCGCCAGGAGGGGGGCCGGCAGAGGGGGGACCAGACATCATACGTCCTGGCATCGGCTGACCTGGTTCCATTGGTCCTGCAGTTTGGTACAGAGATGATGAGCAGGATTTAAATAGTTTACATAATTAGCTTGACATCTACACATATTAATCTGTTTTTGTAAAAAATAAAAGCATGAAACACTCCAAGTTTAGTCTCTAAAAACAAATATTTAATGAAATTTCTACATATTTAACTAAAGCCAAAATATTTCATATATATTTATTTAAAATAAATCAATATTCAAATTTTGAAGTATATATATTTAAAAAATGATTTTACAAGAAGAGTCAACCGTCTCACCGGTCTGTCCTGGGTGGTGTGGAGCCATGGGGTGGTGGCCCATTGGGGGGTATCCGTGGTGGATTGCAGCTCCAGGTGGGGGTCCTCCATGATGAGGCGGGGGTCCTCCGTGATGAGGGGGTCCTCCGTGGTGGGGCGAGGGCCCTCCGTGGTGAGGAGGAGGCCCTCCGTGGTGAGGCATGGGACCCCCGTGGTGCATGCTCGGTGGATGGGGGCCGGGGTGGGGCCCTGATCCGGGAGCCTGCCCCTGCCCTTGAGCCTGGGCTGCAGCGGCTGCAGCAGCAGCAGCTTGCTGCTCCATCTGCTGCCTCGCCTTCATCTCAGCGTATTTCAGCTGCTCCATGTGAAAAGCTTGTCGCTCAGTGAGGAGCTGCTGCCGCTGAAGTTCCAACTGCACAAAAAAAGCAAAGAAGTCACTTTTAACATGATTGTAGATGGTTTTATAAGACATGAAAAGTCTAAGCTTATGTTCTTTTGTCCTCTTACCATATAAAGGCTTCAAAAACCTGATGGTGTTTTTTTCTGTACTGTGTGGATCTTTACAAACTCAGTGTTTAATTAGGAGCACAGAACTTGTTTGACTCCAGTTCTCTTCTTTTTTTTTTAAACAGCTCTTTTCATGCAGCGTTCGCAGCTGTGAAACTGGGCTTTGCTCCAGATGTCGCCACCAAGAAAACACAGTTTTATACTCTCACTAGTGTCCCCGGGGATTGTTCCAGGCAGGACACAGACATAAACACACACCAGCTAAATCATTAATTTGTCCCATCAAGATGTGCAACTGTTGAAACAGCATCAATAAACAACTGTTCTGCTCCTGAGAATATTTTATAACCAACTTGGCTTCCTTATAAAGAATTCATACTTTGTCTCTGAGGAAATCTTGGATCCGGTGAGAAGCAACACATCTAGTGGGATCATCTGCTAATGGAGTAAATATTTATTGGCTACTTGATCAATACAGCAATCAGGGAAATGGGGAAATAAGACAGTGGGTTATTTTTCTGCAATTCCACAAAGTGTACCTGATGGACATTAAAATTATTTATTAAAAGATTCTAGTAAATATTTCAATTTGAGCATTCTAATAAAAGTAATTCTGATATAAACAAACAGTTAAATGAATCTACTCTGCTGTTGATGTAAAAAAAGCTTCTGAGAAGTAGGATGATAGAAAACTAGAAAAATGTCAGGTTATTAGTAGTTATTGTGTAATTTAAATGCTATTAGATGTGGTCACAAATCTTTGTCCTCATCACTGTGGGTTGGGAGCTAAAATATTTGAAAACCTTTGGTGCAGATCATTGATAATTGTTTAATCAATGTTTAAACTCCACTTTTTCTTACTAGAATTAAGTTTCAAAAGGGATAAAAAGTAATTATTTTACGATTCATACTTTCTGAAGCACTTTGGTTAACTGATGCTACTGAAACAAACTTGACTTACAGCTTCCTTCTCGCGGTCCATGATGGTCTCGAGTTCCTCAAAGTGCCTCAGCTTGATCTCCAGCTTCTTCATCTGAGTTTCCACCAGCAGAGCAACCAGAGACTTGATCTTCCTTTCTTCAACTGCAGCCAAGTGCTGAGGAAAATCAAGTCAGTTTATAAGCAAATGTCATAGAATTTACAACTGCATTTTATGCTGCTTTCAGCATAAATCCTAATTCTTTCTCCACTGTGTGCACTTTACAGTCACTGTATTTTAAATGCTCTCATCTTTAGTGTAAACACAGCATCAGATATATCAGAACAAACATAATGAGACACTGAATGCACGGGCCTCACCTTGGCCTTGGTGGCAGCAGATGCCAGAGCAGCAGCTGCTGCAGTGGCAATGTTCCCCTCTCCAATATCATGCTCCAGCTTCTTCTTCTTGTCCTCTCCTTCTTCTGTAGCTGCCTTTTCTTCATTCTCCTTCTCCGGCTCTGAAGAGATTTGCATAGATTCCTCCTTATCTTTGTCTGAAAAAAGATGAAAAACTAAGTTTAAACATTACATTTTTATAATTTAAAAAAATGTGCTAATTAAATAAATTAGGAGAAACAAACAAGAACATTATAAAAACTTGGAAGTAATCATTTTTTTTCAATCTAAAGTAAGGCCCAAACTACGTATTTCTGCTATCTGCATTCTGCAAAATGCAACAGCAACAGATATTTGATAATCTGAGGCAATAAAATTATCCCGCATGCTGAAAAGACAGACATTTTTTTTACGTTTTTAATGTTCTGTTACCTGCAGAAACTACTTTAGCCTCCTCCTCTTCTTCATTCTCTTCTTCACGCTCTGATGTCTCCCCTCCCTCCTTCTTCACCTTTTCTGTTGTCTCTGTCTTATCGTTCTTCTCTGCAGACTCACTGGGCTTCTCTGCCTCATCCTTCAACTCAGCCTGAACGAGAAGGACAAAAACAAAACAATAAGAGGCAGATACAGTTGCTAGAAATCTGTCCTCACAGCTTTCTGAGCAGTGCGAGGTACAAATCATTGTGTCTGAAAAGACCAATATTTACTCAAGATCAAACCTTTAATAAATCTAAAATAAAAAAACATAAAAAAATCAGTGGCTGTCTCACCTTATCAGCCTGCTGGGAGTCTGTATCTGTATCCATCTTTTCTGGTTCTGTAGCTTCTATAAGTGACACAATAAAAGAAAACATTATAAGCATCACTTAAACACAGGAGGGATCAGTTAAAAAGCATCTTTCCTACGTAGCATCTACACACATATCAGGATGATGTTTGCATTTAAACGTATGTTAAAAGTCTGAATATTGATTCTGTGGCAGGCGAGTGCTTCAGGCAAAGTGAGACATGGAACACTTTAAAGCTTATTGATTTTAACTGTAGGTCATGAGAGCAGTAATTCCAGCATGAGTGGGGTTTTTTTTGGTCAGGAATCATGTCAGCAGCAGTTAAAGTAAACACCAGTTTCCAAGACAGCACAAAGCAAAACGAAGAGAAAATCATAAGCGAATAGAGTGATGACCCAGTTTTCTGTTCTCCCTCCTCCCATCCTTCTGTCCCATCTGCTGCTGCTGTTGTTTTAATCCACTGGTTACCACAACAGAATAAAACACACCAAAATCTGAACTGCTCAACAAAAATGGATGCCTATCACCTTCACGTAACATAAAGAGAGTGACTGGCAGTACAATGAAGACTGTTTGTTCCAGCTTTAACACCCTCAGATGATCCATTAAAAAACTGCTTAAACCCAAACATTGCCAGTATGGTGTGTATGTGCTGCCCTCTGGTGGCTGTCATCAAACTGCAGGGTTTTCTTTCTACAAGCTGACCAAGTTCAGATGTCACATTTTCAGCATCTCTTCTGATGCGGCTCACCGGTCTTTTCTGGTTCTTCGGGAGCAGTTCCAGCAATGCCACTGCTCTCCAGGCCAAACGTCGGGTCAACCTTGCCCGTGCTTCTCGCCGCCTCCTGCACCTTCTTCACGTGGGCTTCCACCAACTCGGCCGGCACCTCCTCACGCACGCGAGAGAACTCCTCTGCAAAAAACACATTTTCAGTATCTCACCAAGAGCAACAGAAATAATCAAACTATTTTTGATGTTAGAACAGTGAATGCTACTTAAATCAACAACAAACAAATCCATTCTTAATCTGTTTTGTTTCCGCCTATGAGTTCTCACCCAAGGCTGCCTTGGCAGCAGCAGAAGCCACTCTGGGGTCTACAACAGAGGCCAGGAATGCTACTGTGCTCATGACAGGGTTTCCAGACTGGCTGAAGGGGATGGGCTGATAGGCCAAAGGGCCCATAGATGTCTCGGTGCTCTCGAGATAAGGATCTTCTATGGGCAGCCTTAGGAAGTGCAGGATGCATTCATCTTGGGTGCGTGAACCGACGTGCTCCGATACTTTGTTCCAATCGTCTTTGAACATCTCCAGGGCCTGTGAGCAGAGTGGAGATGTGAGTCTTAATCAAATAGAAATTGTATACTTCTCAAGTAGATGACAAGGTGCAAAAGCACAAAACGTTAAAATGATTAAAGGACGGTAAAAAGAAGAGCATGAAATCAGAGGAAGAGATTTTTTAAAAACTCACCTCCAGCAGCAGCAGAGTCTCCTGCTCTGTCCAATCTCTGGTGGTGCTGGCTCCTTTCCCCGGCTGTGAACCACAGCCAAATAACCATCAAGTTACACAAATTGCATGATTTTACAATGTCTCCATAATGAAAATGAAATTATCATATACATATGTATGTAGCTGCTAGATTTATACCCCAGTTCATCCTCTTACCTTAGCATTCTTTTTGTAAAGGTCAGGCCGGAGGCCAAAGTTTTGCAAATCAATTGCTTTGTCTTTGATTTTATCTGCAAAGTTGGGCATCGGCTGTGGAGGAGGAATCTGCAAAAGACGAACATGAAGAAACATTTAAAGAGTCTGTGACAGGCATTTCCTACAAATACTAAAAGTGGAAGAGAAAACATCTTTGTAACTTATTTGTCACATAATTGGCATATTTTTTATTTAACTTGGTGCAATCAAAGTGAAATAGGAAGTGACATCAAAGGGGAACTCCTTAAAAAGAACAACTCACTGGTCTGTGTGTATTACAACAATCTGTTATTTCTTGCGACCTCCTAACTTTTCTTCTTTAAGTGGGGTGTCTTTACCTGTGGGGGTCGGTGGTTGAGGGGCATGAGGCCAGATGGGGTATCAGCCAGAACAGTGAAGTGGGGTGTAGGTGGGGGACCCATAGGCAGAGGGCGACTCTCAGCATCCACCTGGTAATTCACCAAACCCCACTGCTCCAGGAACGCATGAACCCTGAAGATGATAGAATAAAATGATTTAATTTCTATTTTTTTGACCATTTCTGTCCTTTTTATGTATTTATAACATTGTATTTTATTTATCAAGTGCTGTATAGCTCTATCTATACATCTATACAGTCATAACACTTTGCTTTTTGAACAGCTTTAGCACTTTTAAATCACAACATTTCAGAATCATAAGTAAGTTGCCACAATTAGTCGACTCGTCACAATTATGTCGACTATTAAAATTTCTGGACCTGTCAATGTCAATAATAGTCGATGCATCGTTTTTTTTCTAAATTTGTTTTTCTCTCCAAACTGTTGCGGTACCTTCTACTGCCTCATCTGCCTTTCTGTCTTTGACACACCCACTAATTGAAAAAAATAATCAGTGATTAGTTGGCTATAAAAATGCGATACACTGACTATTAAATTTGCTGTTGACTATTTTAATCGTTGACATAATCGTGACTTGTCAAAATCGTTAATCAACTGGGGTTTGAATAACTGATATTATCCAGATGAACCCAAGATTCAGCACACCTCATAATGGCGCAGACGTCCCCGGTTAGGTTTCTGCGGCAGGAAGTGGAGGTGAGGTATTCCTGAGGGTTCAGCCGATATGTGTCAATCATGAAATTACGGTAGGCCAAATATCTGTTCAGGAGATAGCAACCAAATTATTATGACAATTATTATTTTTTTAAATCATCATATAAAAAAGGAAGGAGCTAATGTATGAATGTGTAAATATAAACCTACATTTCTGGAGTTTTGGACTTGTTTTTCCCATTGAAGAACTCAGGCAAGGCTCTTCTCTCAATCTGATGGATGCTAAAAAAGAAATAAATTTACAGAAATGTATTTATTTAGGCTTATACACAAAGGATGATGTTTTTATTTCTGCACACTTTACCTGTTGTAATCAAACCAGGCAGCATAACTTGGGATGATGATGTGGTGTGTTTGTTCAGTCACATTGTCCTCGCTAGCATCCAGGCGGTTCACTTCTCCTTTGCCCTGTTCTTCATCATCCTGCAGACATTAACATTAGAGGTGTGCCAAAAAACCAATTCACATAAGAATCTAGATTCTCATTTACTATGATTCAAAATTCTGATCATAAAATATTATGATTTAAAATGTCCCAAAATCGATTCTAAAAAAATAAAACAAATCCGCTGAAGTCTACCCTGAAGTCTGGGGTGCAGCAGCAGGTTCTCGGACATACGCATGCGCCGAAAGTTTCAAAACAAATGGAGGAAAGAGAGATTCAACCGGTCCCGTCTTTGTTGGTTTTTACCAAATGCCAGGGAAGACCGAGCTTGACATGAGCTTCATTGTGTGCAAGCTTTGCAAAATGAAGATCAAATACTTTGGGAACACGACAAATGCACGCGCTCTCATAACCAGGCATCACCCGGAGGTAAAGGATTCAGAGCAGAGTCAGCTTCCAGCAGCAGACCGACACACACTGCAGTCCCTCAACAAACTGTCCGCCAATTCCAAGCAGGTAAAAAAAAATTAATAAATAACCAGGTCTATCGCCTGTTTCATCATCAAAGACTTACAGCCTTACAATGTGGTGGAGAACGAGGGGTTCATATACATGTTGCAGACAGAGGAGCAGAGGTATGCCATACCATCCCCTACGTTTTTAACTGAGACAGCTGAGCCACAGCTTTACCAAGAAACTAAAAGGAAATATTTAATGAAAAATTTAGAGGCAG